>VYZR01051817.1:0-18172 GCA_013400675.1 Oxylabes madagascariensis | reverse complement strand
AATCCCCACATCCAGATCATCAATAGAGATGTTAATCAGCCCCAAAACTGAGCTGTGGAGAACACATTTCAGTGCAGCTCAGTCTGCATACTCTGCAGCTGGAGGTTGCAATGGCCCCACAACAGAGCTGCCATCCCTTGACATTGGCTACACACCGAGGTGCAGGAAAAAAAAGTTTACTAGGTGAATATGGCTGACAGAACCGAGCTTTCAGGCAAACACTCCCTTTCCCTAATGAACCTGAACTCAATAAAAGGTATTTCACCTTCCAGCTCTTTGCACCATTGGATCCTCAGACCATCAGAGCTCCATCAGCCTCTCTCACCCTTTTGCACCTTCTCCCCACTCAAGCTGATGAGCAGCTTTTATAAGAAAAAATGCAGTTCTGGTGCCAACAAGGTGAGCTAATTTGTAAATGCCACTTACCTTGCCAAAAACAGCTACTGCCTTTTTCTTTGAGAGGTGAATCATCAGAAGTAATGAAAATGTGTTGCATTTTAAACCAAAGAGGAAAAGAAACGAAAGTGCTCACAGAGGATTTGGCCAAGCCAATATATGCCAATATTACTTACCCTGTTGGCTGCTCAGTTATTGCAGCCTTTTACTACTTTACCAGTTGCTTCGTTCAGAGATTGTGCTCAGATAATTCAGTGATGAGTACAATAGAAATTAAATAAATCATAACTAATCACAAAATAATACAACTTAGGAAAATTTAAACGGATTGTGAAGTATTTACATCATGGTGATGACAGTTATCACATAGAGACCAAAATAAGCCCTTTTAACAAAACTTGATTTATATCCTTGTTCCTCAAACACTACTATCCATTTGTTTGGCTGATGTACTATAATGAAAAAATACTGCTACTTTTTGTACATTCCAACGCTTCTGTTGTGTTTTCTAAAAGCTCTGAGTATTTTTTACTTTGAAAAAAATATATATTATTTTGGTAGTAACACTGAAGCTCTGTGTTTCCTTTTAGCACGCAACTGAAGAAAGACAAAAAAAAAAAAAGGTCAGAAAAAATTGCAGAGGTGGATGGTAGATCACAAAGAACAAAGTTACAGGAGATGAGTACGTTGCTACTGCCACTGCTTAAGAGCATCTCTCACAAAAAGCAGACTGGCTACACTGTTCCAGCTCCATCATTTCAACTCTCCATCACTTGTTTCCTTCTTTGTTAAGCTGAGTTGAGCTATTTTTGCCTAATAAGAATAACAACTGGTAATACACACAGTTCTCTTGTATTATTGCACCAGCACTAGGTACCCTTAGAATTTTTTAGGGTATTGCAATGCCATCACTGAATTTAAACAGGTTCAAGATATTATTTGTAGCTTATTCTTTTAGGTAATTTGTAGCAAAAGTAAAAAAAAAAATATTGCACATGTTGAATCTCCCTTTGTAAGTACTATGGTCAGTAACTGGCCTGTTATGTGTATGGGGATGCACACGATACTTTATCTACTGCTTCATTCTGTGTGACTCCAGGCTTTGAGAAAGAGTAATCAATCCCACTTGGCATTTTGACTCAATTCGGTCTCAGTAATTATGGATCCAGAGTAACTTGTTAGAAGCTTGTGAAAAAATGTCTCTGAAGTTTACAGCAGAGCTGAAGTGTACAGAAGAATGAGAATTCAATTAATAATTCAATGAATACTAAGAATAAGTTTGAAAAGCATATCCAGTTATCATATGGATTTGGATATGCTGGCTATGTCCAATTGTTATCCACTGTTACAGTGCAGTGCACAGTATCACCAGGGAACATTGTGAATGTCATCTTCAGACTGATCTAGTAACGCATTGCATTTTTGATCAAGGTTACTTTCTACAAATTACCAAGCTGTTTTGCCTTTTTGAGGCCCTTGTTTTTCTTGTTAAGTATTTACATGTATAATACAGGTAGCTCCTGAATCTGCTCAAGGAAACCAAAGTGAGGTCTGTTTTGCCTGTTTCTGAAGCTGCAGTCCAAGAGCAGTGACAGAAAGGTTGCTGCTCTGGAAGCAGGGAAGCTTCTAGCTTGAATTTAAACCTGAAGGCATTGTACTAATTTACCGCTCTTACAAGAGCTCTGTCACTGCACAGAACTTCCATAGGCATTACAACACAAAGAACTCTTTCCCCCCACAAGCTCTTCATGCAGCTTTCTATACCACCCTGGTTGTGCCCTCTGTGATGAGCCTTTTGCTGAAAGGAAAAGGATACTCTTTAGCATAACTGTGTTTTCTGTGGAGTGTTTTATCATGGTCTATTAATATTCTCTTTTCCTCAGTTCCATAGCTACTTACTGCTTTCTAACTCATTGATTTTAACCAACCAATTGAGCATGCTGCTGTATTCTCTTTTATTCTCCCTGCATTCTTTTCTACTCTTCCTATGGAGGAAAAAAATTACCTATAAAACCAAACATAAACACCAGCTTGTTAGGAGATTGGTTTTCTCTGAGCACCCTTAAGGTGCTAATGGAACTGTTCATTACATAGCTTTATAGGTTTGATCTCACTTGGGCTGCTAGAAACAGGAATTTTCACTGAATAAATGCATTTGAGTTTGCAGGCAAGGTTCAGAACCTGTATTCTGTTTAGCTGCAATGGAATTATTTTTCTTCATTGTGGCTGGTGTGGGTGTCATGTTTTGGATTTACAACCTCAATGGTGCTGATAACACACATATTTGTGTGTTTTTGTTATTGCTGAGCAGTGTTTACACAGTGTCAAGGCCTTTTCTGCTTCTCCCACCACCCCAGTAGCGAGGAGGTACACGGGGAGCTCAGAGGGGACACAGCTGGGACACTCCACCAGATGGAAGGGGAATCCTATTCCACATGGCATCTTGCCAAGCAATCACTGCTGAGGGAAAGGAGGAGGACAGGGGAGCATTTGGGGTTATGGCTGAGGCCCTACTTTCCTGGAAATGGGCAAATATCTGCCTGCCTAGGAAGCAGGGAATAAATTCCTTATGTTGCTTTGCTTGCACATAAAGATTTGCCTCACTTAATTAATAATCTGTCTTTCTCTGAACCCACAAGTTTTCTCGGTTTTGTGCTCCTGACTGACTCTCTGCAGAGGAGATGAGAAAGTGTGTGGGGTTTATCTGCCTGTTAGAGTCAACCCACAGCAAAACCAAAACCACAGCTGTCTTCTTTTTATACTGATTTTAATAAGTAAACTCATAAATTAGGAAACAGGCCTGAAAAATCTTAATGGCATGTTCACCTTGAGAAGTAGTTCCTTATATTATAGTTAAGCATATTAGTGAAGTTCTTCAGGTAAGCTTATACTATTGATAATGGCACAGTAAAAAATATTTATAATAACATGGAACAAGTGTTCTAGTTTTATGACTTTGGGAAGGCTGAGAGAATTAGGATTGTTCAGTCTGGAGAAGAGAAGCTTCAGGGCTACCAAACTGCATCTTTCCAGTACCTGAAGGAGCTCCAACAAAGATGGAGAGACACTGTTTGCAAGGGCCTAGAGTGACAAGACATGGGGGAATGGCTTCAAACTGACAGAGAGTAGATTTAGAGTGCATATTAGGAATAAATCCTTTACTGTGAGTGTGAGGCCCTGGCACAGATTGCGCAGATAAGTTGTGGCTGCCCCACTCCTGGAAATTTCCAAGGTCAGGTTGGACGGGGCTTGGAACAGAGAGATTGTTCCATCAGGAAAAAGGCATTTTGAAAGGATTAGTCCAGTCTAGTGCCAGTGTAACCTGATTCTGAACATGAGTGCAAGGAGCTCACACCGCACTCTGCCCCTGGAGAAGGCTCCTGCAGAGTTTTCTGAGCTGGAAGAGCTCTGCTTCTCTTTGGAGCAGACAGTGCCATCGTGCGGCACTTACTGCTTCCTTGACTGACCCATCCAGGCTAAAAACTGCTGTTTTTATCCTGGAGTTAGTAAGCAGTTAAATACCCCTCTGTCCAGCTGAAGTGTGACATGAGACATTCACTTTCCTTCCGTTCCCACCAAAACCTTTTAAAGCATAATAAAGGATGGTTTGGATATTAATAGAGATTTGGTTAATAATTTCAGAAAATGGGATTCCAAAAGTGATGGAAAAGATGGGAGATGAGAAGTGCCACGAGGCTCTGACAAGTCTTAGTGGCTTGTGGGACTGCACTCAAAGCAAAAGGCTGTTCTGTTTCAGGGTCTATTTGTTCTGGGGTTTTACTTCTATGCATCTTAACTCAGTCCCTTAAATATGGTCTAATGATGAATCGGTGGGGTGGCCTCATGTTCTTCACTTCTGAAGGATCCCACAGCTTGGAGAGAGCAGTATATCCTTTGGGCCTGCCATGANTGCTAATGAACAGAGGGAACTAAAACTTGGACACATTCCTGTGCACCTCACTCTTGGTATGACTTTGCTTTCTTGCATCTCTTGGATTCACCCAGCAGTGCTATCTCCTCGTGTTGCTGTGCAAGTCAGTGGTGACTCGCTGCAACCTTCCAAAAGAGTCTCTCAAAGGAAGGCGTTCAGGCAGATGCACAGCAATCACACATCCACACACACACCACAGGTAACTTGCTGACAACGGAGGATGGGAAAAGCCTTTACGTAGAAATCCAGTGGGTTTTATTCAGCCTCACTCAAGGGGTCTAGAGGCAAACAGTTAGAGGGCCCAGGCTTTTATGTGGGTAGAAGGGGTGGAGCTAACAGTAACAACCAATCACCAAGAAGTGTGGGTGGGAGAAGGGAGTACAATGACCAGTAGGGAAACACGAGGGTAAACGGACAGGGGTACAAATCAATGGGGTTACAAAGAACAGAGGGACTGCTAGAAACCTGACCATGTACGGTCAACTGGGGGCGTAAGGGCCAAGGGGCCAACAGGGGGGTGTGGCCCTGGGGTTGACTGACAACCTGGCAGTAAACAGGGGGTCCATAGGAGAGGTTGAAGTGTAGGGGACATTCTATCCAAGGGATAGCCCCAGGAAGTCCCCTAGCGGGCCCACAGGCCTCCACAGCACCTCTTTCTTTATCTATTAAAAGGGGGAAAGAGAAGAGAGGGTTACTGAATATTCAGTAGGACTTGAAGGGGAAAGGATGTATTTACAATAAGTTAACAGTTCTTAGGAACTACTAAGAGAAGCAGGTTTATGCTGTGTAGTGGTTAACATCAGCTGATCAAGGATGGTATTTCTTTCTTTTCCTCTTTCTCCATGCTGCTTGAGGTTGGCTTGATTCCATGTTTATTTGTTTTCCTGAGTCTTTGTTAGGCATGGAGTATGGCGGTGCAATGTATGACTTCACATTTTTCTCTGGGATCCACTTTGGTACTGACCCTGTGGACACACAGGCATACCCTCTCCCCCTAGTTATTAATGGGAAAGGGCCTGTGATTTGTTTTGTTTCGGGTCCTTGACCAGCACAGGTGGCTTCTCAGAAAGTTGGGCTTGACTGGAATTGGAGAAGTGCCTGATAATAGGGGGGGTTGACTCCATGAATGATTTGTTTAAGAAGTTTATGACATATAAAGCTTTATGCAATCTTTCAATAGGAGATTATGTCTCAATACCCCCACGTTGCTGATCAAGGACCCTTTTGATGGTTCAGTGGGCTCTTTCGACAATAGATTGCCCTGTTCGGGAGTGGGATATGCTGGTAGAATGTTTAACTCCCCATTGGTCTAGAAATTGTTTAAGATCTTTTGATGCATAGCTGGGGCTGTTATCGGTTTTAATGGACTGAGGGATGCCCAGAGTGGAAAAAGGTAAGAGAAAATGTCGTTTAACATCTTTTGCTTTTTTGCCCACATGGGCAGACACAAAAACTGCTCCGGAAAAGGTGTCGATTGAGACATTGGAGGTATTTTAGCCTTTCTAAAGGAGCATAGTGGGTGATATTTGTCTGCCACAACTGCAGGCTTTCTAGGCCTCAAGGATTAACCCCAGACCCCATGGATGGTAATTCAAAGCTCTGGCAGTTGGGGCAGGAGGCCACAATTGCCCTTGCCTGTTCTCTGGATAGCTTAAACATCCTGACAAGAGCTGGTACATTTTGATGATAAAATTGATGACTCAGCTTACCCTGATTGAAAATATTGGGTAGGGTAGTTTGCACAGCCATTGCTAAGATGTCTGCCCTCCGGTTGCCCTCAGCTATAGGTCCTGGAAGGTCAGTGTGTGACCTCACATGCATAATATGGTATGGTTGCTTTCGGTGGAAGAAGATAGACTAATTTCGAGAGCAAGGTATATAAATTTGGATTTGACACCTCTCTTATTAGAGTGTATTACCCTTTCAGGTAAACCAGCTACATAGGCTGAATCTGTGACCAAATTTAGGGGTTGGTTGAACCTTTCAAAAGCTCTGATGACGGCTGCCAATTCAGCAATTTGTGAAGATCCCTCCACAATCTGGATATCAGACTCCCACTCCTGAGTCTTGGGATCCCTCCAGGTCATAACTGACTTGTGGGATTGACCTGAGCCGTCAGTAAAAACAGTCAGAGCTTTAAAGGAGCTTGACTTTTTAATGAATTTGGCACCAAATTAAAATCTGCATTAAATAGTTTATGTTTTGGTAGATGGATTGAAACTTGCCCTGGGCAGCTGTCAAGGGCAAACTGGAGGGTTTCATTAGTCTGGAGTAAAGCATCCAGATCTCCTAAAGTCAATGGGAGATAAATGCATGTAAAGTCACACCCTGCTAGGGTCTGGAGGCGTGCCCTAGCTCTTATGATGAGCTGAGCCATCACTTCCTGTGGGGTGGCAGTGATTTTATTAGGTTGATGGGATCTAAACACCCTTTCTATAATTAAAAGCTGATCTCTTAAGGTGTGAGCCCGTTGAAAAACTACCCCGTGAAATCTGGGTGACTTACCCAGAACAACAAACTGAAATAGTAGAGCAGGATCCACTCAATGAGCCTGCCTTGTAGACAGTGCTTGGGATACCTTTTGAATGGACTCACGGGCCTCCAGCATGATGGTTCTTGGTGAATCAAGGTTTTCACAGCCTTGCAGGAGGTTGAAGAGTGGTGCAAGGTCCTCTGTCGTGATTCCTAGAAGTGGACATACCCAATTTATGCTGCCGCGTAATTGATGTAGGTCTCTGAGGGTCTTTGAGTTGTTCTTGATGGAGATCTGTTGGGGTATGATGGTCCAGTCGCTGATCTAGAGTCCTAGGTAAGTCCACGGGCGGGTACGATGAATTTTTTCTTCTGCAATTTGGAATCCTGCTTCTTCAACGGCTTGGATAGTCTTTTTGGTTACAAACTCGATGTAAGAATCAGTCTTAGCACAAATTAAGATGGCATCCATGTAATGTAAAATGGTCGTGTCTGGGAAATTTTTTTGAATATGTGATAAAATTTGGGCTACATACATCTGGCAAATGGCTGGCGAGTTTTTCATCCCTTGCAGGAGAATTAACCAATGGTAGCATTTGAGAGGGGCTTGTCTATTTAGGGATGGTATTGAAAAAGCAAACCTTGGCACATCTTGGGGGTGGCGTGAATGTTTAAAAAAGCAGTCTTTAATATCTATACAAGTTCATTTCCAGTCCTGGGGCAGCATTGAGGCTGAGGGCAGGCCAGGCTGGAGGGGCTCCGTGTCTTCAATAACAGCATTAACTTTACATAGGTCTTTTCAGAGGCGCCATTTGTCTTTCCCCGGTTTTTTAATAATGAAGACTGGGGTATCCCAGGGGCTATTGGATGGAATAATATGTCCCTTCAGTAACTGTTCGTCTGCTAGGGTTTTGAGCACTTTTAATTTGATCTCATTTAGGGGCCACTCAAACTGGATCATCTGTTTTCCATGTAAGTGGAGAGGTGGCGCGCTCTACAGTGGCCCCTACTAGAAATCCTGTGGTGGAGAAGGAATTTCTAGCCTGGCTCCCCACTGAGATAATATGTCTCTCCCCACAGTGTAATTGATGCTCTTATTACGAATGGCCTTACTGTTGTGATCTGGTCTTCAGGTCCCTCAATGAGAATGGTTTTTTTGCTCCTCATTGATGTGGCTGCTCCTCCAATCCCTGAGATGACGCCGTTTGCAGGAAGAAGTTCCCACTCATCTGGCCATTTGAAACAGGCGATGACAGTAACATGTGCTCTGGTGTCTGCTACTCCTGGAAGAAAGATCTTATCTCTCTTGTTAAAAAGACCACATTCTAGAATGGGTCTGTCATGGCCTACGATCTCTGCCCAGAAAACTATAGGATTTTCTGGAATATTGGCTGTCCATGATGATAATAGGAAGGCTTGTGCAATGGGTGTGTCTTTAGACAAAAAACAAGGGTGGATTCGGTGGACATGACAGTCACAGTAATTTCATCCATTGGCCCTACAGTTTGAACTTCTGGGAGCACCTGTAAATAGTCTAGTACAAAAGCAGAGTTCCCTACAATTAAAACGTCTCTTGGTTCATCAGAGGGGCCATATTAACCAGTTGGAATGTGGTAAATTATTTCCTCATCGAACTGGATGGAGAGGTTGCTTACCAGTGTGCAGCTGGTCCCTGGTTGTACCTGTGGGTAGGCTTCCTGAAGTCAACATTCCTTTTCATAATTGGAGTTGTTGTAAACTACTTTCCCACATGCTGGCTGTCTGAGATGGTTGGGAGAGAAGGGAGGAATGGCCTGGTATTTGGTGTCGTCATCCAGGGCCTCCCTGCACTCGGCTGGAAGTTTCCCGAACGCTGGCAAAAATTGGGTTGGTACATTGGTTGGTGATGGATCTGATTATGGGCCTGGAACTGAGGACAGTACTTACAGTGCTTCTGACAGTCTAGGCAAGATGCTGCTGGACAATTTGAGGGGTGCTGCTGTACAAAATTACTATTGCACTCTACTTGGATGTGTCCACACTCACCACACTTGAAGCAAGTCATGTTCTCTGTATTTTGTGGAGTTGTTTTTGCTGCTACCAGACCTTCTGCCACTCCTTTGCTGACTGCCAGTGTGACTGTGTGCTCTACTGTTGTTAATCAGGTACAGGCCTCCATCATTTGTTGTATGGTGGGCTCAGGATCAAAAGGAAGCACTCTTAAATTTTTTTTACATCCTGCATTTTGTGTTGGAAACTGCCAGCTTATTGAGCAGCTCCTCTCTTGCCCTTGGGCAATCAATTTGTTTATCAATCGAGTCCTAGAGCCTGTCGATAAATTTGATTTAAGTCTCATCCACACCTTGGCGAATGTCAGCAAAATTTTGATGTGGGCTGTAGCAATGCATTTGCAAACCATTTGCACAAGCCATTCTGTATACCAGCTAAACTGTTTAGAGATAATAAGCCACCTGCAGTCTTGTTTTCAGGGTTCTCAGGGATTTATCAAGGCCACTAGGACAACAACAGCATGAAAGTGGAAACCAAAAGCCTGAAAAACTGCCTAAGAAAAATGCAGAACCAAGATAAGAGACACACAATGGTGATGGACACCTAACCAATTAGATGTCCTGAAGGATGTGTGCCTACTTTATGGACAAGCGGCTTAGCCAATGGACACACACCTGTTTGCATGGACAGAGCTAGAAACTGTAATTGAGGTCTTATGTAAACAATAAATGGCTTCTGTTGAAATCATATTGATTCAATATTCAGTTGCTCATTGCACCCTGCAGTGGGGTGGTACCATCTAGGGTATGGAACAGCAGATTCTGAGCGGCATTTTTAATATCTTCCAAGACAACCCAGGGGATGTCTTGGGTCTGGTCTTGGGGTTTTTGGAAAACTCCTTCTCTGCTTAGAAACTCTAAAGTTAATTGGGTCCGTCCTTCCTTATTTCTATAATTTTTTAATAGAGCTTTCAGTTGTTTTTTCCAGACTGAATCCCATAAGAGGAGCTCAGTGGGAGAAAGGAGGAGGGACATAACGTGCCGAAGGTCATGGAGCAAAAGAATTTGGGCTGAAAAAGTAACACTTAATAAATTTTTAAAATAAGGAGACCTCCTCCTGTAGTTCTTACAGGCTTTATATAATTCTTTAAGCTCCCCGTACAGTATAGGTTCCCACTTAGGGCTCCTCCCTCTTTTAAAAACAACTGGGGCCACCAAGAATTGTAATTTTCCTGCCATTTCCCAATTTCCGTCACTAGTGGCCTGCTTCTGCACCTTGGTCCAGTGATCCTCAGGCTCGCTGTCGGAGTTGGAGGATTCAGTGGACTCCTCTGGAAAGGAGGGTGAGGGTGTTTTAATAACGGAGGTGTAGGGCCTGCGGTTAACTGGTAAGGCCCGATGTTGTGGGGTAACAATAACCAAGATGGCTTCCTTCCAGTTGCCATCCAGGCCGCTTCTGGTCTTGGTATCGTGGGAACCGGAAGCATCATGGCCACTCTGGGTGGGGTTGGTGACAGAAGAGGAGGTAACACCTGCATCGGGAAGGGAGGTCCAGATGGGAGGGGGAAGGGGAGGTCCTGACACAGGGGTGACCATCGACGCGGAGGTGGAACATGTCGCAGGGGAGGAGCCCAACAGAGTGAGAGTGGGGAGAAATGGAGGAGGTCCACGAGCATGAAAAGTGCGGTAAAATTTGGCGCCAGAGTGCTCAAAATGGCAGATTCACTCACAGGGTTGAAGGTATTTTGAACCATACAATTTGGCAGGAGAGAACTCAAAATGGCATTTTCTCTCACGGAAGCAGTGCTATTTTGGGATATAACATTGGACGGGAGGACCGGGTATGTGGGCATAGGAAAAAGGGGTAGGGTAGGGCCCAGCATGGCTTGTGCAGGGCCATCCTGAGAAGGGGAGGGACAGGAGATGGCAAAAGGCAGGTGGCACTCCTGTGCCTTTTGGCGGTTTTCATCTCCCGTCCTCACTTCAGAGGACAAAGGGTTAGGAACGCAAGAGGAGGGACACGACAACTGGGGCAATAACTGGGGTAATGACCTTTTAACATTCCCTGAACTCTTCCCTCACCCTTCAATCACTTCATATATGGAACGAAAAATAGGATAAAATTTCCCAACCCAGAAGTCTCCCCCAGACTGTAAAACATATAGTTTTCTCCCAACTCCATCCCAGAAACTAACTGACAAAATTGGTTCCTGTGAAACCCCCAGAAAGTGCTGAAAAACCCAGCAAACCAAAGCCTTTAAATTCCCCTTTGAAAACTTAACATTGCTATTAAAAAGGGTATGACAAACTTGGATGTAAACTTCCCACTGTGAGACAGTGAGTTTAGAACCCATCTCACTTTCAAACACCCCTACGAGATTAAAAGGGGAAAAGAAAAATGACCTGCACCGCAAACCACTCACCAAACCAGTAGGTCAACTGAAGAGTCTCACAGGGGTCCGCCAGTAGTCCTTAGGCTACTCAGCCCCAGGAAGAATTGTTGGTTGCCCCCTTCGGGATTTCCCCAGAAAATTGGGGGTCATTTGTCGGGGAACTGGAGCTCTGAACGCAGCCTAATTTCCAGTGGCTATAGCTTTCAGGGAAGGTGAGGCACAGGTCCCTATTCTGGGCGCCAGTTGTTGCAGTGCAGGCAGTTGGTGGATTGCTGCAAACTTCTTGAAGTATCCCCACGAGGAGAGCGCTCCACCAGGCACACAACAAACACCCTCACCCGCAGCAGCTGATTAACTACAACAGCAGAGGCAGGAAGGGTCTTTTTGTGGATTCCCAGTGGTAGTTTATTTCACCTACACACCAGAAGGGCTCAGGGACAAAGACCTTGACAGTTAGAGGGCCCAGGCTTCTGGGTGGAAGGGGGTGGAGCTAACAGTAACAACCAATCACCAAGAAGTGTGGGTGGGAGAAGGGAGTACAATGACCAATAGGGAAACACGAGGGTAAACGGACAGGGGTACAAATCAATGGGGTTACAAAGAACAGAGGGACTGCTAGAAACCTGACCATGTACGGTCAACTGGGGGCGTAAGGGCCAAGGGGCCAACAGGGGGGTGTGGCCCTGGGGTTGACTGACAACCTGGCAGTAAACAGGGGGTCCATAGGAGAGGTTGAAGTGTAGGGGACATTCTATCCAAGGGATAGCCCCAGGAAGTCCCCTAGCCGGCCCACAGGCCTCCCACATCCTCGCTCTGAGTTTTGAGTGTTGTGCAGGGATGGAGTTAGGGGAGTGCTGAGAGCTTCTCCCCACTCTCTGGAAAGGTCACTGCCTCAATCCAATGAAACTAAAGAGGAAACAAATGCCCAAGGAGCAGAAATCCCCAAACATGTCACATCAAATCACGGAGAAGCTACTGGGACCCAGCCATGTGGTTGGAGTATGTGTATTGCACTCTGTATTATTAATTTACTGATGCTAAGTATTTCATCAGGTAACTTCCAGGGCTTCCAGAACTGTCCTAGTGGATGTGATCACAAATTATTCATTAGGAGCAAGTGAACAAGAAAAGCCTCTATGAACAAGGGCATCTCTGAGGCTCTTGCTGGTTTTTTGCCTTTCAGATGACTCCCTCTGCCTTCCAGAAGATGTCTCTCACTACCAAGTAGAGGCTGACCAGAGCTAAGAAGCTGAGTCTGCCTCAGATTGTCCATCCTCACGACAAGTATAAGCCCTCCCATTACAAGGTAGCCTTTCCCTGCCCTTGCTGTTTGATGTGATACTTGAGGAGGGTGCCAAAAGAGCTGCTTGGCTTGAGCCAAGCTGTGGTCCAGGAGTGTTTGATCAGCCCAGGGCAGAGATGGAAGAGCCACTGTTTGCCCGGTGTGGGCTGGGCAGATGTACTCACCCAGAGTCTGTACTTCACTGGAGATCAGTGCAGAACCTTCCTCCCAGCAGCTGAACCTCTCCCTGTGATGGTCCCTAGGCCATCCACAGAAAACATTGCTCTCCCACGGAGAATGTGCAGCCTTTAGGCTGTAGTGACCACCCCCAGGAAAGTTTACCTAGGAGGCTTCTCTTTAAGTCATGGTAACCAAAGTGTGTCAAAACCATAAACCTTTGCAACGTTATGTTAATTTGTTAGTTCTTATTGGTTAGTTCCCCAGTTCCTGGTTTTTACCCCTGTTGATTGGTTCTTTTTGGATCCTCTCCCTGATTGGTCCCTTTCCCAATTCCTTTCCTGTGGTGATGGTGTGTAAAAGAACTCTGGAACAACAAAGGGGAGAGAGCAAAGAGCCATCACCACAGTTGAGGCTTTGTAAGGCCTTGTTTACTACCAACTTTTTAAGCTGCTCATTTGAAAATCTGAACTTGCCTGTGGTCTGGCACTTTAATCAAAACACCTCCTTAAAGATGAAAGAGCATCCACCTGTTTTAGTTAAAAATCCTGAGACATGGAAGGTGGAGGGCCCACATCAATTAATTACCTGGGGGCGGGGATATGCCTGTGTGTCTACACCCTCAGGATTGAAGTGGGTCCCTCAAAAGTTCGTTAAGCCCTACTTGCCAAAACCCAGTAACATCAAAGAAGTGGCTGTGGCATCCCTAAGGAGGTACCGGTGAGAAGAAGGGGAAGAGTCAACATCACCTGCTCCAGATGTACATGACATCAGTCGTTTGTTTCTTGATTGTTAATGTATGTTTCCTTTGCTTTTATTTAAGCCCACTCCACCCTGACGATGAAATGGAATATCATGTGGCTCCTGCCCTTGACCGTCCTCATCCAGTCGACAGAGGCACGGACTGTTCCCCAGGCCAGGAAGAACATCTGGGTCACCTTGGCCAATGTGCTTCAACAGGAATATCGATGGCAGCAGTCGACAACCCTTTGTCGACATGCCTGGTGGGGATCCCTTTTAAGATCACTTAATTTCCTGTAAGTCTACTAAGCTTACATAGTAACCCACACCACCCTCTTGTGTTTCAGGAGCACAGAGTGGTGAGTCCCTGTAAGAGACGGTCCAAAGATCCCTCATCTGCCTCATGACCGTCGTCAAGAACAGAGACTGAGACCCCAAGGACAGAGACTGAAACCCTAAAGGAAAACCCTCATACAGAGTTCTGGCCTGGCTGAGGTGGGATACCTGCCAAGTGTTGCCTGCAGGTGTGTGCTTGCTGGACCAAAGACTGGTATGCATTTTGCATGGGAACGAGAGTGCAAAGACAATGGACTTGGGCAAGATGGTGCTTGTTGTCTAAACCAGCAAGTAAGCCCGGACCGACCTGGGCCAAAATGGGTCCAACAGCTGCACCTGTTCCCAGAGCAACAGACCCTCATCAGATCACCCCACCTTTTTGGCCAGTTGCCCCTCACTTCTCAAAAAACTATAAAAAGGACCCCTTGAGCTAACCCCATTTTGTGATCATCGCACGGGAAGACATGTCTATTGGCATCACCACGAGGACTCCATCTCTCCATTGGTAGCTATTCCTCCCCACTCTTTTTCTCCCTCTCTCTATCCTTTATTTCCTTTCCTCTCCTTCTGTTGCATTTTGCTGTGGCACTCAATAAAAGTGCATTGTTGTTGAGTAAACTGTTGTTGTCCCTGCTGTGTCTTTTGTGTTCTGAGATCACTAAACGAACCATCACGATTTCCGCCCTGTATTAGCGGATCGTGACAGTCCCCCATCCCACAATCCCTTGAACCTCTGGAAGCCTTGGATGCTTGCGCTCCCGGATGCAGAGCAAGAACCCACAGAGTTTGAGCTCTTGGGTTCTGCACATGCCACCTTCTGTGTCCAACTAGAGTATATTCCTATCTACTACCCAGAAAGATACGTCAAAGTAGTTCAATACAAAAAGGAATTTACAGCCTCCAGATGGTGTAGATTTGTCGAGAAAATCACCACATTCTCAGCACAAAAACCCAAAGAGTTGCCCAAGGGAACGTTTCTCATCTGCAGGGACTGAGGGTGGGCAGGCATCCCCTCTCACCTTTACGGAGGTCCATGTACTATTGGCCAGCTGTCCCTGTTTTCCCCCAATAAAACTCAAATTTTGAATTGGAACCAAATTAACATTTCGACCAAGACCAAACGCAGTGTTAAACTGATGGATGAAGACTGTGATTCTGAAATTGTTCATTGGCCAGAGTCAAACAGAGTAGCTGTCTCAGTATTTTTGCTGTGGGTTTCAGCTGCCAAAGCACTAGGTGAATTGGGCCACCTAGAATGCTGGGTAAGGAAACAGTCTGCATTAACCTCAACTGTGCTAAGTGATCTCCTTAAAGACGAGGAGATTACCAGGCAAGCCACTCTCCAAAACAGACCTGCCATTGACTTTCTCCTCCTTGTGTATGGCCATGGTTGTGAGGAGTTTGAAAGCCTTTGTTGTTTTAACTTATCGTCAAAAACAGAGAGCGTCCATGTCTCCATCAGAAAGATGAATACCCTAATTGGAGAAATAAAGCAAGAGACTGAGGACTGGATCACTAACATCTTTAAAGGATGGGGACTTTATGGGTGGACGGGTTCAGTTATAAAATCAGTTGCCTGATTTTTTCTTGTTAAAGTTGTTGTTTTCATTGCTTTTGGAAGCCTGAGGACAATTTTGCTGAACAGCTGAAAGTGGATGACTGCTCCTGCTGCAGAATTAAACAACGTTGTGGTTCCCAGCACTCCAAGAGAGCAAAACTGGTGGAAAAACATTTATCCCAAAGTATAACTCACCCTCTCCTTCTTAACAGGAAAAGGAGAGATGTGGTGGTGTGTTTAAATTGTTAAAATAATTACTGGTTATGAGTTCTGTAGCCCTTTGCTCTGGTCTCTGTACCCCCACTGTTCACATTTTGAAGTTGGTTTATCCCTGAAGCTGTACTCTCCCTCGAGTTGTCCATCTTCCCATACCCTGCCCCTTTTTCAAGATTTTTCCCTGTCAGTCTCCCCCATGGCCCAACCTCTACCTAAACCCCACCTTGGAATTCCCCTAAACCTCGACGCCCCATTGGGCCATGTGACCCCTCCTCCTCCCCTCGTCTTCCTCACTGGCTCCTAGATTGTGTCACCCCATGTTGAGATCCTCCCGCACTCCTCCCGGATTGGCTGTGTTCAAGTCTCCACCCCTTGATCCTCCCCTGTTTATAAGTCAGTGTACCCTGAGATCTTTGCCCTTTTCTGGCTGTCCCTTCAAGAGTTTGTTCTCTGAATAAACCCTTTGGATCATACAGGCAGGAGAGCCTCCTCTTTGTTCTTGCTTCCAACCTGCGCCTACTAACAACTCAGTGCCGTAGAGCAACAGCTCTAAGCCGCTGCTCCCATCAGCCTGCTTGGGGGTAGTGTCCCTCTGGCACAAGTGGTGGGGTGGCCGAGAGCTAGCCATAGACTCCAGCACGGCGTCACTTTCCCTACTGGCCAAGCTGTAAAACTCCACCCCCTGACTACCCTATATAATCCCTGTTCCCCTGAGCTATTCGGTTTTTCCCCTTTGGATTTCCTGGAATAAAGAAGACTTTCGAAGGTTAGAAGACCCCGTCTCACTGCCTCATTTCTGCATCGCCCAAAGTGGCAAGCATGGATTTGCTGCTCAGGCAGCCTCACAAAAGAGTGAAACACTTAACGCCTGAGAGTGCCTGTGCCTGCGTCACATAGGGTGTCTTTTTAAAGACGCTTCTGACGAGGAAGGTTTCAGCACCTCTACCATCAGACCAGACCACGACATCTCCCTGCTCTCTCTTGCCTCTCCCTGCAGTTCTTGGCAGCTGACCCAGANAGTGTCCGGTCAAGTGCAGCACCCAGAAGACTCTGCTGGTTCGCAATTTCGGTAACGCGGCAGCTCATTACCAGCTGAGCACCCAGAGGTGAGGCAGCTCACCTGTCCTTGTGCAAAACACCTTTGGGTGGTGACAGAGTTGGGAAAGAATGACAAAGGGATCCAGAGTATCAGAGCTGCTGCCCCGCAGCCCTGGCTGGAAATGGGCAGGACGTGTGGGGTTTGCTGTTGCTTCTCAGGTTTTAAGCAGGATGCAGCCTTTGATCTTTCTCTGTCCCAGATGTCCTGGAGGGTGCTGGAACATGTTAGTAGCTGGCTTGCACCGTCCTGAGCACAAGCAGCTTCTGAAATGGTTACTCACCACTGTCAGCCAAATTGACCCATTCTCTGGGAGGCCACAGGCACGTGGCTTTCCAGTGGTCCCTGTATCAGATGCCCCATGTGAATTGTGTTGTGGACAGCCTGTGCTGTTCTTGTCAGTCTCAGAAGACAATCACTGTTTCTCCTGTTGGCTGAACTGGAGAGGGTAATGCATTTTTGACAACATATCTGCAAGAAAACCAGTTCAATTGGCTGGTGGTGAGTTAAAGGTTATTTGATCCCAGAGGTCTTGGTGTAGGAGCTGAGGTCAGGAATGCAGCACAGACCTGCTGTCTAACCTGGGGCAGCTGAGTGGCTTTGATTTTTTTCCCTGGCAAAACCGAGGTCAAAAGGCAAAATGACTTTTCTGCTGTGAAACATGGGGCTCTCAGAGGAGCTTCCACCAAAGCCTGCCAAAGCTATTTAAGCAGGCTCCTCAGATGCTGTTCAAACAGGCTGCTGCTTTTGAGTGTGCAAACATGTAGGCAGGACCTTTTAAATCCATGCAGTTTTTCTCTGGGATTTCCAGATCTTGTTTTGTCACTACCAAAATAAATACCCAATAAAGTCGGGTATCCTTTTGTAATGTGCTTGCCAGCTGTTCTATTGAGTGCTACAGAGCATGTTGGATCCTGCTTGATAGGGATTTAAAGAGTTTCTGAACTTCAGGAATTAAATATTGAAGTAGATGAAATAGAGCCTGGGTGCAGTGACAGAGGGAAAGATGGAGCTTGTGATCTGCTGTCTCTACAGAATTTTTCAGCACAGAGGTGGAGTAATGGCTGCTTTAACCTAAGACTGGACTTATTAGAATAGTTAATGCTCTTTGACTTCAGCTGTTACACCATCACTAAAAAGTAATAAATGTTAAGATTAGATGATATTTGGGTTTCTTCCTGCAATAGCTGTTAGTGGACAGATGAGGCAATTCAATTAGCAGTAATTTTTCTGTCTTCTTTGGGGTGGGAGACAGCTTTTAAAGAGATCAGTTCTCCCAAAATCAAATAATTTAATAATGGCAGTTAAGGCACCAGTGGACAAAAGAACATTTGGCTATAGCAGATAACTGCACCATGGGACTTGTAGTAAATTGCAGCCTCCTTGCATACAGCATTTACCAAAAGTGCAGGTGGATGGTGCTTTGAGAGCCTTGGTCACTAAATTGCCATCTCTGCTCACTTGTCAGCTCTGTTTCTAAATTATGTCAGGAGTACTTGGTTCTTGGTATCCTCATGGCTATAACTTTTGCCTAACTCTGTCAATAAGGGGAACTCATTCCTGATGAAAGTAAGCAAGATGCAAAT
>VYZR01051815.1:2362-17419 GCA_013400675.1 Oxylabes madagascariensis | reverse complement strand
TGAAAGTGTTATGAACATTTATACCAGCCACTCTTCAAACTTGCTTTATATTGTTATTTTGGACCGTGTAAAGTTTTATAAGGCAGCAAAATATTCTCCATTACAATGTTATATTAAATTCCTTTAACTTTTAGTATTTTAGTTTAAGTCCCTAGGTTCCATATTAATAAAATAGATTGATTTTCTGTGCTCTGTTGCTTCAAAGGATTCTTCTGAAATAAATCACAAAATAATATTGCATGCAAATACTATACTAAACAGCATGAGTTACATGTACACAATATGTGCATTCCCAGAGCATGAGCAATTGATTTAATTATTTTAAGCTTAAAACTGTAAGTCTTAAAGATAACACTTACTTAGCCCCATATTTTTCAGAGTAATATGTGAATGCCTGGAGAGATGGAAAGAGGAAGAAGCTATTGTTGAATAGTTCTGGAGAAGCATGACTTAAAAGAACTTTCACAGGCTGTGAACTGTTAAAACACTTTCAGTTACCTTTCATTACTTTAAAGAGAGTTAAAGGAATACCAGCCTGTAAGTTTATCACAGACAGTTGTCAATGTACTGATGATGAAAGCTAATGAGTGGTATTTGCCAAAAACTGACTGAACCTTTGTGCTTGCTTGAAACAATAGAACCATATAAAAGGATAAAATAACCTTGGTTCATGATTCAATAGCGTAATATTTGAGATGTAATGGCAGTTGAGTTTTAATAGCTTGAATGTGCAGACTGTTGGAGTATTTTAAGACTTAATTTGTAGGAGCAATTTTAATTTTTTTAACACAGTGCAAATGATGTAATTTTGACCTACTCCTTTCCTGATAATTGATCTCTGTGGGAGGTATAAATTACTAATATATTACCGTGAACTACATGTATCTCTTGCTTTCACAGAGGAAATAAACTTGCTTTTTTCTTCTCATTCTGTGGTTTTGTACATAGTTGTGAAGAAATTCTTTTGTTGAAAAAATTAGTTTAGATTTTCTGTTTTAAATATAAACTGTGTTTGAGTAGAGAATAACACAGTTCAAACAAAAAGAAGTGCTAAGTGCATAATGATTACTAATTAGAAGCAAATGACGATCCTATTGGGTTTGCTTACTGCATTCAGTCAGTGGTCTAATTAAATATTTATGACAAAAGGCATTTAAAGGATGCCAGCACTGACCGTATTTTATGCACGTATGAACAAGTGAAATATATCAGAGTTGACATAGACTCTGTGGTTACTTACAGTTTGCTAATACAACGTAAAAATATGTTTGCTCAATGTACAATTAAGATCAGTCTTTAACCCTGAATTAAGAAAACTCTGAATGAAGCTGATATGGAACAGATGTTTAATTGTAGCTGAGTTTTGATTTGCAAATTTTTTTTTTGACTGCTCAAATGTCTAGTCTAGGTTTATTCAAGCACTGAGTGGTCTGTTTAAAGTATGACATCTTTTATTTAGAAAAAGGAAAATAGGGATGATGTTAAATTTGGCACATTCTTAAAATATTTGTGTAGATTCAACAGACACCACTGAAAGCAATGTTTATCTGTGAAGTCATCTCAGTCCCTGGGGATTTTTTTTTGCCTTTCTCTGCAGCATTGAGCACGGCCCCTTGCCAAGGGCTCCTTTGGGCCATTCTGCCTATGTTCTCTCCTGCTGCTTTTGCACGTCCAAGGCACCACTCATGCCCTTGCTCTCTGTATTTCTTTGCCACTCCAAGTTTGTAGCAGGAGTGGGTTCCTGAATTCCCTTGGTTTGGTTTTTCCTAGGGCTCTTGTTTGTATAAGGCAGTCTGGTTTGCTGCAGCATCAGGAGCTGGCATGTTTCAGCTCTCCCTGCATGCAATACAAGTGCAGGCCAGGCATGAGAGCACTTTTCATGCATCACTGGCTGAGAAGCGCAGCAAAGCAAATTTTGCGGCCAAAAAATATGCTTGTAATTGATATGTATCATGATTTTGAAAACAACCCAGGCTGTTGCACATCTCTTTTGCTTGTGACCAGTACCAGTCCTTACTCTTCAAGTCTCAAGAAGCATGGACTGCCTGATTCATGTTCCTACTTCTCCTTTCTGTGACCTTGCCTTTGCCAGACTGCAAGGGATGTTTTGATTTTTTTAAACAACACTGAAGAATGCATTAGCCTGGGCCTGGCTACAGAATTGTGTTGTGTTAATTCCTGTGAGCATTGGCTCTTAAACCGATTCAGAAAAATAAAATGAAATTGAATCCTTTTCCCTCTTGTAAATATGTGTCTTTGAAACTGTTTTTGAAGCTGAAAAAGCCCTGGCGTTTCAGATAATACCAGTCTCATAGTCAGCTCCTGGGTACTGCTCCTATGCTTGCCTGTAGACATTTGTGGTTAGCCACTTTGAAGATGGACCCTCATTCTGATGGAGTACTGTTATTCTCAAATGTAATAAAATGTTTTATTACATTTCTCCAAGGGAAATGATCCAAGCATTTCTAAGAATGAGTACAAGAAGAAAAACGTCTCTGGGGAAATAATAGGTTTGCACACTTCAAAAAGTCACTCAGTTTGGGAGCATGTCCTGCATTTGGCTAAAGGTTTGATCTCTGAAGAGATATATGGAGTTCTGCCATTCTGTGGAAACTCAGATTAACTGAATGAACACAGAAAACTTTTAAAACTACTTGTTTTTGTTGGCTTTTTTTTTGTCCCAAATTTCTTCAAGTGGTTAAATTAGTTTGAGATAGTCCACAGCTCTCATGCCCATCAGACAGTACATGCCTCCTTCCCACACAGAGATGTTCAGTGTCTAGGCTAGGACATGATTACCCATTCAATCCTTTCTGCTTGTGCAGGGCTGGGAAGAAATGTTGAGATTTTCCTTCGTGTGTACTGCCAGAGAAAGGAGAAGGCAGGAATAAGAATAGGATAGACTGTTTCAGGTGGAAAGGACCTCCAGTGGTAATCGAGGTCAGCTGCCTGATGACCAACTCTAAGGGTGAGGAAGCACCCATGTCACAAGGGCTGACCTAAAGGTCATGTCCAAATGACTTTTAAACACTGGCGTGCTTGGGGCATCAGACTCCTCCTAGGAAGCTGTTACACAGGTTGATCACCCTTGTGGTAAAGAAACGCTTCCTAATGTCACATCTAAACCTTGCATGGTGCAGCTTTGAACTGTTCCCACGTGTCCTATCACTGATCCCAGGGAGAAGAGCTCAGCTGCTTGCTTCTTCACGTTCCTCAGGAAGCTGTAGGGAGCAATGAGGCCACCCCTCAGCCTCCTTTTCTCTAATCTAGACAAGCCCAAAGTACTAAGCCAGTCCTCATAGGACATTCCTTCCAGCTCTTTCCCCAGCTTTGTTGTTNGTTCCTCAGGAAGCTGTAGGGAGCAATGAGGCCACCCCTCAGCCTCCTTTTCTCTAATCTAGACAAGCCCAAAGTACTAAGCCAGTCCTCATAGGACATTCCTTCCAGCTCTTTCCCCAGCTTTGTTGTTGCCTTCTGAACATATTCAGGGACCTTCACATCCTTCTTAATTTGTGGGCCCCAGAACTGCTCACAGTACTCGAGGTGTGGCCATACCAAAGCTGAGTGCAGCAGGATAATCACCTCTTTTGTCTATGTGGTTGAACACAGNCTGCCTATGTTCTCTCCTGCTGCTTTTGCACGTCCAAGGCACCACTCATGCCCTTGCTCTCTGTATTTCTTTGCCACTCCAAGTTTGTAGCAGGAGTGGGTTCCTGAATTCCCTTGGTTTGGTTTTTCCTAGGGCTCTTGTTTGTATAAGGCAGTCTGGTTTGCTGCAGCATCAGGAGCTGGCATGTTTCAGCTCTCCCTGCATGCAATACAAGTGCAGGCCAGGCATGAGAGCACTTTTCATGCATCACTGGCTGAGAAGCGCAGCAAAGCAAATTTTGCGGCCAAAAAATATGCTTGTAATTGATATGTATCATGATTTTGAAAACAACCCAGGCTGTTGCACATCTCTTTTGCTTGTGACCAGTACCAGTCCTTACTCTTCAAGTCTCAAGAAGCATGGACTGCCTGATTCATGTTCCTACTTCTCCTTTCTGTGACCTTGCCTTTGCCAGACTGCAAGGGATGTTTTGATTTTTTTAAACAACACTGAAGAATGCATTAGCCTGGGCCTGGCTACAGAATTGTGTTGTGTTAATTCCTGTGAGCATTGGCTCTTAAACCGATTCAGAAAAATAAAATGAAATTGAATCCTTTTCCCTCTTGTAAATATGTGTCTTTGAAACTGTTTTTGAAGCTGAAAAAGCCCTGGCGTTTCAGATAATACCAGTCTCATAGTCAGCTCCTGGGTACTGCTCCTATGCTTGCCTGTAGACATTTGTGGTTAGCCACTTTGAAGATGGACCCTCATTCTGATGGAGTACTGTTATTCTCAAATGTAATAAAATGTTTTATTACATTTCTCCAAGGGAAATGATCCAAGCATTTCTAAGAATGAGTACAAGAAGAAAAACGTCTCTGGGGAAATAATAGGTTTGCACACTTCAAAAAGTCACTCAGTTTGGGAGCATGTCCTGCATTTGGCTAAAGGTTTGATCTCTGAAGAGATATATGGAGTTCTGCCATTCTGTGGAAACTCAGATTAACTGAATGAACACAGAAAACTTTTAAAACTACTTGTTTTTGTTGGCTTTTTTTTTGTCCCAAATTTCTTCAAGTGGTTAAATTAGTTTGAGATAGTCCACAGCTCTCATGCCCATCAGACAGTACATGCCTCCTTCCCACACAGAGATGTTCAGTGTCTAGGCTAGGACATGATTACCCATTCAATCCTTTCTGCTTGTGCAGGGCTGGGAAGAAATGTTGAGATTTTCCTTCGTGTGTACTGCCAGAGAAAGGAGAAGGCAGGAATAAGAATAGGATAGACTGTTTCAGGTGGAAAGGACCTCCAGTGGTAATCGAGGTCAGCTGCCTGATGACCAACTCTAAGGGTGAGGAAGCACCCATGTCACAAGGGCTGACCTAAAGGTCATGTCCAAATGACTTTTAAACACTGGCGTGCTTGGGGCATCAGACTCCTCCTAGGAAGCTGTTACACAGGTTGATCACCCTTGTGGTAAAGAAACGCTTCCTAATGTCACATCTAAACCTTGCATGGTGCAGCTTTGAACTGTTCCCACGTGTCCTATCACTGATCCCAGGGAGAAGAGCTCAGCTGCTTGCTTCTTCACGTTCCTCAGGAAGCTGTAGGGAGCAATGAGGCCACCCCTCAGCCTCCTTTTCTCTAATCTAGACAAGCCCAAAGTACTAAGCCAGTCCTCATAGGACATTCCTTCCAGCTCTTTCCCCAGCTTTGTTGTTGCCTTCTGAACATATTCAGGGACCTTCACATCCTTCTTAATTTGTGGGCCCCAGAACTGCTCACAGTACTCGAGGTGTGGCCATACCAAAGCTGAGTGCAGCAGGATAATCACCTCTTTTGTCTATGTGGTTGAACACAGGGTTTGCTGCACCCCAGGATGGGGTTTGCCCTCCTGGCTGCCTGGGCTCTCCCTGCTGGCTCACACTGAGCTGCTGCTGAGCAGCACCCACAGATCCGTTTCTGCAGGGCTGGTCTCCAGCCACTACTCTCACAGTTTGTATTTGTGCCCAGCATTACTCTGTCCCAGGTACAGAATCTGGCATTTGCTACATTTCATGCCACTGATTGCCCAATGCTCTGATCTCTCCACATTGCTCTGTAGGGTTTCTCGTCCCTTAAGGGAGTCAGTAGCACCCCCCACTTGCGTATAATCAGCAAACTTGCTAATGGTGCATTCAACTCCTGCATCCCTATCATAAATAAATGTACTGAACAGAACTGGTTGCTGTGAATGTTTATATTTGCATCAGTAGTTGGCAACTCTTGTGTAGCCAAACAGATCCATGATATCCTAATTCCCAGTTGCATAGAAATTTCCACTGTGTATGTCAGCTGCAATTGCTTTGCTCTGGTTTGCTCTTTTGAGAAGGAGGTAAAGGACGGAAAAATGCTACCTCTGGTTTTATGAGGTGGTTGCATTATGAGGTGACATCTGCAGTGTCTAAATTAAGGCTTAAAATTGGTACTAGAATAACCTTGGTTACATGTGTTCTTTTTATGTTCTCACTTAAAAGAAAGCATAACTTGGCAGCAATACAGAATACTGCTGATCTGAGTACTCTTGTGTTTTAAACTGCTGGCTCTGTGAGCATCTCCTCGCTTCTCAGCCTCTTGGTATAGCTGGGTTGAATGTGCTCCCCTTTCTGTGGGAGCAAGGATGGACTTACACTTTCTGCATTTTAATTTGGAACATGAATATTTCCTTGTTTTCAGTGCTAGTATTTGTTGTGCTATAAACACGTATGTGTGTATATATAGATGCATAAATATATATGTATGCATACATTTAGTAAGAACAGTGATTATAATTTATACTTTGGTTGTGACTACCGCTTGGCATCTCAAACGCTTGGTAGAAAATGAAATGGAATCCATTTTAAAAAGTAACACACTGTGCAAACCATGATGCTGCCTTCTTAAGAATGCCCTGCTCTATTAAAATGCTTCTAACTTTTGAACTGACTGGATCATAACATTAATCTTCAGTTCATGTTTAGAGACAGTCTACTAGGAACGTGAGTTTTTCCAGAGAAGTTATGTTATCATATAATTTAAACTGTATAGTAATGTTTGTCCCCAAATGGTTTATAAAGAAATTGCACATGAAGAGTTTGGTTTTGCAAATTAAATACTCTTTCAAATTTTTAAAACTATATCACTATCTATTATATCTGTATATCTTTATCTATCTATATATATAAAATAACTCAGAGTCTTTCAATTTTACAAGTAGGATCTTATAATGAAAACCATTGCTGGTACTGAGAGGCTTCTTATGCTTTTGAATCTACAACAGAGCTCTATAAATACTAGTTGCTGATGGTATAATGTCTTTTCATTTTGCTGCTGTCTAGAATGTAGACTCACAAACTTGGACTTTGTGATATGGTGGTGTTTTTCCTTATGTGGAAGAACCATGAACTGACAAAAAGATGTTTAAAAATACAGTGGACACTACTAGTGTATCCAAGTTCTTTGTTGATTATGACTTCCTAATAAGAAACTGTGCAGTATTTTAGTTATACTTGCAATATATTTCCTGTAGATTTGCCTGCTTTATGTTTCTATACATCAAAGACTTTATATTAACTCCAGGTTTTAGTATGTAAACTTTATAAAAAAGCAGCTGATTCCAGATGTAGCCTTGATATGATAGCATATATTATTTTGCACTAATCTATAGATTACTGAAATTTGTATAACTGAAACTTGCCTTTGCAAGGTGTGATCACTGACCTGCACATTGACTTTGGAAAAAAATTATATCTATTACATGCATCTAAGCTTCTTTGAACTCTCTCTTTCTTATGTTTTTTCTGCTTTCAATTTACCGCTTTTCTATACTGATGATTTTTCTTATTAAGCTGAAGGTGAAGCTGTCAAGAAAATTAAGTGGTTACTTCAGATGCCTAGAGGAAGCAGTCATCTTTCTTGAGGAGTAAGATTTTTTGAAAGCACCAAACAGACTTACAATTCCCTGCTCCCCATTTCAGAAGTCACTTTGACTTCTACTTGCCACTGCCCTGCTCCTTGGGCTACTAAATGTGGTCATTTTATAATTTTACTTCTGTGAAAACTTTCTGATCTTCCTGAGTAGAATGTCTGCTGGACAATGCGATTTTGAATAAAGCACTGGATTCTTGGGGAATAAATCAACAATGCCTTCACTCTTTGCTCAGTGCATACGTTGTTTTCTCCCCTCTCCCTCCGCTCTTGGCCTTTACTGCCCTGTGCCGTGGAGCCGAGCTGCGGGAGTGCTGGAATGGGGCACGTGGAGTGCTCTGCCACTGTCTGCAGGGACAATGGCCACAGTGTCACCCAGGCCTACACAGGGGCTGCTGATGGCATTTCTGTGGAATAGCAGTGGTGTGTGGCATCTACTGAAATCTGTAGGATAAGCAAATGCAAAAATTTCTATAAGCTGACAAGCCTCTGAAAAGGCCATGTTGTGGCCTCTATAATAAATGCCACAAATAGCAGAGCTGTCATGAAGGAGTTGGTTCAAACTGGAAACTGCATGCCAGTCATGGTCAGATTTGAACTGTGGAAAGAACTTCTTATCTTCCCTCCCCTGAGCATACAGTGTGAGCCATCTGCTGTAAATATTTGTCTTCTTTCAGCAGGAGACAGATTTTCCTTAAAACCTGGTGCACAGAAGTAGAGCCTGGACCTGCTTTTCATAACTGCCTCTACAGACATATGGAATGTTTACATTCCCAGTTTCACACACAAAAATCACAGAACAATAGAATGGTTTGGGTTGGGAGGTACCTTAATGATCTTCTCATTTTTAAACCCCCTGCTTGGGCCAGAACATCTTCTACCAGACCAGGATGCTCAGAGCCTCATCCAACCTGGCCTTGAACATTTCCAGGGATGGGACATCCAGAGCTTCTCTGAGCAACCTGTTCCAGTGCCTCACCACCCTCACAATAAAGGATTTCTTCTTAATATCTAATCTGCACCTACTCTCTTTAAAGCCGTTACCCCTTGTCCTGTCACTACATGCCCTTATCTTCACTTTTCTCTTAAACCCCCTTTAGATACTGGAAGGCTGCTAGAAAGGTCACAAGAAGTGCAGATAAAACTTTAGAACTGACTGCCATTTGCTTAATGTAATTGCTCTGGTAATACTGAGCTCACCAAGTGAGCTTGAAAGTGGCCATTTTAAAACGCTTTTTAAGAGTACATTAAAATGATGATCAGTCTTCAATTACTATATTTGTAAAGCAGCAGACTATGATACTGAAATTAACCTCAAATAAAACTCAGGTTTTTTCTTTTGTTGCAGTCTTCCACAAATAATATTTTTAGCAAAAATAAACTTCTTGAAGATTTCTTACTTTTGAGCATCAAATGAATTCGTTGTGTACTGAGATTTCAGAAACACATGGATAGAAAGCAGCCATTTTATTTTCTGCCCCTCAAAACAAACCACTGCAGTATAGACAACTAGACATGTTGGATATGTTCAGCTTCTGCTGGTCTGAGCATCAGCTCTTAGTGGTCTGCTTGTTCTTTTTGTCTTTTGAAGATAACGCACTATTTTTCAGTGCATTCATATCATGTGATTCATAATTCACTGAGATGTATACCAAAATAATAAAAATTCAAAAGTTAACATTATAGATACTATATTAATTTTTATAAGATAATGTAGAAAAAGTTGGCTCAAATCAAGAAGTCTTCTGTTGTTTTAAAAACGAAGATCTAGAAAAACCAAGACTATTTATTGACACTTAATAGCGCAAAATATTTAAATCTTTCAGGTACTGAATTTTCCTTGTGTACTTATGTTGTTGTTTGTATGTTTCTGATGTATTGAAAAAAAAAATTTGAAATGTCTCTATTTTTTGTCAAGGATATGTATAGCTTTGAAATATGGTGGACAGTTTCACGTTCGCCAAATCCCGTTTGCCAAAATTGAGTGTCTTTACTGTTGTGAGATGGAATTAGGAGAGAAAAGGCAAAACAGGCCCAACTTAAGTTTGAACAGATAAGTTTTATTAACACACACACTAAAAGAATGAAAGGGAAAAAAAAGGAAAAAAAAAATTGAAACTTCAAAACCCTTCTTCTTTTCCCACCAACTGTTCACTTTCTTACAGCTAACATAGAGAAACAAACTATGATTTTCAGTCAGTTTCATCATTTAAACATAATCTTTCATCAGTCTCTCCAGTGTCCCATGGAGACATTTGCCACCAAAAAAAAGGGTCTGGTGGCTCCCAGTGTCACAAATCTGCAACCGCCCGGAATCTTGCAGATTGTGCCATCCCACCCATCAGCAGCCTNTATAAATGCCACCTGCCCACCCTCTGGATCTCAACAGGGTGAGCCCAGCCCGGACTGGGGCTTCTCCCAGGGACTCCCAGACTCCTCTGGCGCTGGCCGACTCAAGGTTAGGCTGTAAAAGTTCACTGAATGTTAAGCTGCAGCCTGTCTTTCTGCTTTGCCGGCAATCGATGTGGGGAGGGGGGGAGGGCACAACTGGTCCCGGGCTGGCCCCCCGCAGCAGGGGCGGCAGGGCCGGCCGGGCCGCCAGGCCCGGGGGCCACACGGCGGAGCGGGACTGACCCTGTTACCTGTTCAGCAGCCCGGACGGAAAAGGGAGGTTCCCTGGGAGTTTCTGATATTTAACCCCTGGAAGTTCACGCAGACATACTCTGTAACTTCCTGAAAACTCACTTCCTGGTCAAACCACGACAACAGTCTTTGTAAGAAAGCTTGTAGTTTTATAATCTGATTTATGTATATTTTAAATTTTCCTGAATAGTATCATTGAACAGCAGTACCTGTAATTAAGGACCTAACTGATTTACTTATATTAATTTTCTCTTTTTCTTATTTTTCCTTATTTTTTTCCTTCTTTTCCTACTCTCCCACCCCTCAGAAAAGAGCAAAAGGACAAGTTCTGTTTGATAAAGTATGTGAACACCTCAATTTACTGGAAAAGGACTATTTTGGGCTGTTGTTTTATGAGAATTCAGAACAGAAGGTAAGCCTCTGTGAGGGTTTTGTTTGTTTTTCATCATTGCCACTCACTCCAATTGTTCAGTGAAGTATATTCTATTAAATGTTTACTATTTCAAACACTTGAGTAAATTTTTCTGCCTTTTCTCATAGATGTGTAAGAATGCTTTGTTCATGAACATGAAGGGAATCTAGCTCATAAGTCTGTAACGACTAGGCCTTTGATTTCCTTTATTATTAATTTTAAGTTTAAAGAAAATTTTTGTAAAAAGGCTGAAGCTGGTATTCATCACTGGTATTGGATGCTAATTTTACAAATGAATGGCATTTCAGATGACTGCATTTGAAAGGATTTCTTAAATACCATTTGGTAACTTCCTTCTTTTGCACTTCCTTTTTTTTGGATGGTTGAGCACATCTAGATTGCTCAGCTGAGGAAAATCTTAATCAGTCTGTGGCAAGTGCTCCATTAATTGCCAAAACCCAATTTATCTTTCTAACATATTATCATTTACAGTTATGAGCTGGGCTGCCTGTTGCTTCCTAAAGATATATGTGTAGTCATCTTTTTCTTCATTAAAAAAACTCCCATATGAATATTTACAAATTGAAGAGGAAAAATTGTATTTCTTGTTAATCTCTCTTTGTAGTAGAAGCATCATTATATCATACTGCATCTAAAAATTTTTGCTTTTTTTCTGACATTTTCCTCTTAACACTTTTTTTAAAATTAAGTGTAGTTTCACAGTCTGAATAAATCTGAATTTCTGACAACTTCCATTCTGATTAATCTGTTTTCTAGAGTTGTTTGCTTTGCTGCAAAGCTTTCTGTGCAGTATTGAGCAAAATACTTAATTCCTTTATATTAAAAATCCCCATGTATAAAATGAGCTTATTATATTATTACTTAGATATTTAATTTTTGTTCTTGATTTGTAAACCATTTCCAGACATAAGAACATCTTTGGTGTAACAATGAACATCTTTGTTGGTCTTCTGACTAATACAATAATATTATCTGTTATTTTTGCCTGTTTCTTTATTTGTGCTTCTCATATTGAAAAACTGTACTGTACACACACAACAAAATAACGTAAAACAGCAGTCTAATATCTGGCAAGAGAGAAAAGGTCTAATGCTAGAGCTGGGATCCTTGACCTGTACCAGAAAATAGCCCACCTGAGCAGGAACCCAGGAGGTAAAATAGAGAGGTTTGGGTTTTTGAAAGTTCAGCAAAAAAAGTCTGGATTGTTGTAGGGTTTTGTCTTTTTTTTTTCCTCCCGCCTTTTTTTTCCCCCCATCTAGTTAGACTAAAATTTTCTTGGTGTTCTTCAGTCATTTGAATAGAGAAACAGAGGTGTACTCTTTAAAAAGACTCCATCTGTTTTTTCACATGTCTTTTTCCTTGGAGATACTAAAAACTTAACTGGATATGAACCTGGGCAACCTGATCAAATTCAAAACTGGCTCTTGAATCACACTTGGACCGGTTATGTCCACAGGTCTCTTTCAGTGTGAATGAGTTCTTGAATTCCTTATCCATTGACTGTGAAGGTGGTACTGTAGCAACACTCATAAGTATTTACATAAATTAAGAGGTATTTACATAAATTAAGTGAGAAATATCTGATAATGGGGTCCTTATTCAAAAGTGGAGTAGATCACTTCTCACCTGAGTTAAGGACTGCAGCAGGCTTTCATTTAAAAAATTCTGGAGAAGTCTGGTCCTTTTTCTTGTGAAGACTAAACAACCAAGTGGCTGGATTTCTTCATACGAATGCATTCCTAGTGTTATTTGGAGAGCCTTAAAAAAACCTCTTTCCTAGCAAATTTGTTCTACACCTCCTACTTTATTACGCCCTCTTTTTTATTCACCTCTGTATTAAGTTTGAGTTACTTTTTAATTTTGGTACCAGTTCTTTCTGATGCTTTTTTTCTGTTATGACTGTTGCCTTTTTAGATTAAAATGCCACAAATCCCTGACCTCCAGGCCAGTCAGTACTAAATGCTGAATGATGTGTTTTTCCCATTCTTGTGCACTCATCAGAGCCACCCCTTTATAAGCCAGCTGTTGAACCCAACACCAGCTGTGGCACGTGGCAACTGAATGCCAGGGACTCTTGAATTAGAGCTGCTCCCCAATGCACCATTGGGGTACCATTGGAGGAGGAGTCCCATTAACTCTTCTCCATGGTTGTTCTGTGCAGCTGGGAGAGAGGTTATGTTTTCCAGGCAGACTGATTTTTGTTAGCTTTAATACACTTTTTAAAACTATTTAGGCCGAATTAGTAATTAATGATTTCTTTCATTTTTTGGAAATGTTAAATTTATTAGCCTGAAGTTTAGTTAGAGATTTCATTGCACTGCACCCTCAGAAGTTCATGAATGCTCCATTCACACTGTAATTGGTCTGCAGAAGTGTTAGAAAGCTTCTGCTCTTATGTTTTGGGTGCCAGCTGGAAATGCTGCTTTTCTGGATTTGTACAAAATACTTTTGTACTGGTAGAGAACATTTTGTTCTTTGACAATGCATTACTTTGTCTCATCTATAACCTTACCATTCACAAATTTAACAAATAGATTTCTGCCTGCTGGAGCAAAGAAGTGTGTACACACTTTGTCTTTTGTTTTGAAAGACAGACCTGTCTATTCTGCATTAAGAGCTCTAATTTAGGGTAGATTCTTTTGTGGTGTTTGTTTTCATCCATGACAAAAGGCACAGATGCAAAAAAAACCCACCCCTGTAATTATGGCTATAAATGGAATATAAGCATCTGATTTTATTTGACAGAGCAGTAATGAAAGTTGGTGGCTAAGTCTGCTTCCAATAAGCTTATTTCAGGCTTGGAAAATCAGAAAATGAACTGTATAACTTGTTTAAAGAAGGGATTATTCTTATCAGCTTGCAGCATAGTCTGTATTGTATGTTCTTTTCTCCTGCTTTATAGTGAGAAAAGATGAAGCACTGAAAGTATAATGTACTCAGAAATCCTATTTTTCTGTTGTAATTATTCCATGCTATATTCTTTATTTATTTACTTGATGCTATGTCTAAAATGTAAGGTTTTAAGATACCTCTAGTTATTGTAGTTGCAAGAATATGTCTGTGGGTAATTTCAGAATGGAATTCTTGCCAGAACAGAAAAACCTAGGATGATAGCTGTAGCTGAAATCAGTCTCAGTTAAACTTATTTGAAGACTTGTGTTGTCTTCCAAGGCCTTTCCACGTCAAGGTTCTTCTAACTGAAAGCAATTTTTCTGACTTAAGCATTATAAATGGTATCCAGGATTTTGGCGAAGTGCTTTCTAGCTTTTCCGTTGTAAAAATGTTATGGACTTTGCCTTCTCTGGAAAAATTACCATAGCTATGGAAAGTAGAGATCACAGACAAAGCAAGAAATATGGAATTATTGTCTTGTTTTAAACATTGCAATTGTAATAGATTTTAAAAAGGGGGCTTTCCTTTTATTTTGTAAATAGTATTCATCAAATATATACATGGTGCACTTGTAATGAAATCTACTTTGACCAAGCTTGTTTACAACAGGTAACTTGATGTGTTGGTCCATATGCATAGGAGACACATTCTCTGTCAGCAGGGGTGATCTATGTTAAAGATCTGTACTACTGCAAAAATGTAGTTCCACATTCTCCTAATTCATACAGACCTGTGAAACTAGACTAGCATTTTTGTCTTCTTGAAAGACGATGGACTTGGGGTGCAAAAGCCCCAGTAGAGACTGAGGGATATGGTATTGGGAAACCATGTTGCATCTGGAATTTATTTACTACCATAGACTGAAAAAGGATATATCCAGGATGCTCTGCTTTGCTAAGTTAGGTGAGAAACAGAAACAGAAACATTGGTAGAAATAAGCCTTTGGCAACGTTTGTGCTGGCACTGAGGTATTCCCTCAGACTTTAAAACTGCAAGTACCTGCAGTGGCCTGTGAAAAACCAGGTATTTTCCTTGGCCTCACAAAGCAGTAACTAACTCTTCCCTGCATTTCCTATCTGTCTTCGAGATGTTGCCAGACCTGCTGTCAGGCTGGCTTTATGCGTGTTTGTTCCATGAATGTGCTTGTGTGTGCGTCTGTTTGGCCATGGGAAGTAAAGGTTCAAACTCAATGAAGGAAAGTCTCAGTGTAACTGTAGGTAAAAGGTTTATGTTCCTAGTCTCTCAACCTGTTTTTTAACATATACAGGTAAAACTAGTAAACAGGATTGTCTGAGTTACTGATAAATATATGTTACAGATTCCTTAGTCTCACTTGCAAAAGTTAAGNATTGGAAACGAATCAAATATATTATTGCCCCAAAATTTTCCCTTGTTGTGTGAGTTACAGTCGATATTTTTGCATCCTGAAACAGTAGATGTTTTTCAACTTTGTACTGATAGTTGGTTATTGGATGGAAAATGCGATCATGCAAAGATGGTCATGGTTGTTGCCGTAGGACTTTCTTACTTCAAAGACTCACCAGGAGAATATGAA
>VYZR01051814.1:71884-86349 GCA_013400675.1 Oxylabes madagascariensis | reverse complement strand
CAGTAGAGATGAGCCCCAAATTCCAATCTACTCCATCCCTTTTCACTTGCCTGGAAATTATATTTTTTTCCAAATCTTGTGCCAGTATGAACCAGATCTCTGAGGAGCAATTAAAATGCAGCACAGAAAGTCCTGCCTAGCAATCCCACTACAGGATTCCTTTAGGAAGGAAGCAAGACCAGGGTTGTGGGGACATGAAATTCTTATTTGCAACTTGTATGATTCCCAGCATGTAAAGATAAAAAATAAGAAACTCCTATGGATAATCTCCTCCCTGTCTTCTGTCTTCCTGCATACAGCAGTCAGAAGCAGCTGCTGCTGCCCCTCTATATCATGACAATTCCTCCTGTCTTTATTCAGTCAAACGTGGTGAATACATAAATATTTTGTATACAAGGTAATTCTTGGGTTAGCAGGAAGGGATGTTGGTCCAAATAGTCCTCCATTGTAATGGCACTCAGTTTTGATAGCTTTAAACACAGTTGTTATCTGTTCGTTCTATAGGAAAAACACATCCGATGAGAACATAGCAGGATTTAATATTCTAATACAAATGCCATTTCTTACTGCTGTCAACCATAGCACTTGAATAAATATTATACTTCCTTCCTTCAAGAAATCACAGCAGGGTTATTTCTGGCAATTGAACCAGCTTCCAGGGAGANAGGTCAATTGGTTTAAACCTCGTCTGGGTCCCAAGGCTGAATTGGAGCGGCACTGACAGGCAGCACGAGCAGCAGTTACTGCTGCCACCTATGGGTACCATCATTTTGGCTTCATTCCTCAGCGATCCTTTCTTCCTGCCAAGCCATCTATACCTGGCGTGCGTAAACAAGTATAACGGAAGCAATCTCATACCCATCACTGATTTGTCCCCTAAAAAGAAAACAAAATAACAGANAGGTCAATTGGTTTAAACCTCGTCTGGGTCCCAAGGCTGAATTGGAGCGGCACTGACAGGCAGCACGAGCAGCAGTTACTGCTGCCACCTATGGGTACCATCATTTTGGCTTCATTCCTCAGCGATCCTTTCTTCCTGCCAAGCCATCTATACCTGGCGTGCGTAAACAAGTATAACGGAAGCAATCTCATACCCATCACTGATTTGTCCCCTAAAAAGAAAACAAAATAACAGAGGAAGGACTTCACCTATGCATCCCCCTGAAAAGAAACAGAGAAGATTTTGAGCACTTAAAATTATTATCTGCAGTAGATAAAGAAAACAATGGTATCTTTTTATTTTCTGCCTTCGGTGTTTTGGGTGCTGCCTTCACTTTAAAATCACTGGACCACGCTCATCCCCGATATAACAGCACTGAAATTACTTGAAATGCACTTTATCTTTTGTATATTCATGCAAAAGCTGTTACAGCCGTTTTCTTCCATTCAACGTGGGAAAGCATTCATGCACTGGTTACTCTCATTCTTTTATGTACTGGGAGGTTTTTAGCTTTTTCCATTTAGAATTAAGAACAGGGGCATTCATCACCCCTGACAGCTGTTAATCCCCCTGAACTCTATACAATTACTGTGTTAAAATATTTTAAGTAAGTAACAGTACTAGTTAATGCTATTTTGGATTGCACTTGTGGTACTTTTAGCTCATTAGTCTGTCTCTGACAGTGGCCAGTCCCAGATGCTTGAGGTGCAAAGAAAAGAACCTCAATAGCAGAGAATTAATGCAAGGGCACAGGAACCAGCCCCTTGCTATTATAGGGAACTGTATTGTAAAATCCTTTTCACAAGCGAACCATTAGTTCAACTAAGAACTGATTTCAGTTTTTGATCCCTCCTGATTCCTGTGGAAAAATCTTTTCACAAGCTGTACTATTGAGCAAAAACCTTTTCATTTCCAATCTATATTTATTTACAGCCACTTTACACCAAATGTTCTTTTACCAGTAATGTTCTTTCACATAAACAGTAGTTCTTTTTTTTCTATTTTTACTCTTCCATTTTGCTTACAGATGCAAACAAGAACCCCTCTCAAGCTTTGTTTTTTCTTAGTTAAACAAGCCAGTTTCTTTTTAATCACCTGTAATTGAAAGGATGCTTCGGCTCCCCTTAATTATCCTGTTTACACAAGGGTCTCAGTTTCAATTGCATTCATTTTTACTGTACTGAAGTGATCAGAACTGTATTTCATACTTGAAATCACATTATACTCAAGGGTCAATGAAACTTTCCACTGAACCACTGAAAATATTCTGCTTGATACACCTTGGGGTTACATCTGCTTTCTTTGCAGCCATCGCACATTGGTGGGTCAACTAATACATCCCAGAGCTCACTTTATCCTCCTTCAGTTTTCACCTAGAAGTATAGAGGATGTTTTAATTAGTCCTTATTTCACACTTTGCATTACTTTGCCATTTCCGTTACCCTAGTTTCTAAAGTCATTCACCACTTGTTCTTTCTCTGCAGACATCACTTTTACAACCAAGGGGGTTGTAACTCCATAGATCAGTGAATGCTGTGTGCCTGCAGGGATGAAGTTTTCAGGACACGAAGCATTTGCTTCATTTGTAGTCTTTAAGCAGGGTCTATCAGCTTTCAAGGAGCAATGGATAGATTAAAGTCAAGCATTAAGCAACTCAGAACCATGAAATAGCAGAAAGTTTTTTGTCCTGTTGACTCTCCTGGCTTGCAACTGCAGTTTCTGCCTTTTCATGCAGAAATTAGTCCCCAATGCTCAGTTATCAAAACTGGTAACTCTGAAGCTACTGTAGTCTACTGAAGGTGCCTTCAGAACTCTAGGAGTCTACCTGCTGGTAGTACACAACAATCTGCAACATGAAGAAAACAGTCAAAAATAGGATGTGGAAGATCACAGAATCATAGAAGGTTGGAAGGCACCTTAAACAGCATCTGGTTCCAGTCCCCCTGCCATGGGCCTGAACATCATCCATTAGACCTGGTTGCTCAAAGCCCCATCCAACCTGGCCTTGAGCACTGCCAGGGATGGGGCATTCATGCCCTCTCTGGGCAACCTATCCCAGTGCTTCACCACCCTCACAGTAAGGAATTTTTTACTAATATCTAGTATAAACCGACTCTCTTTCAAGTTTAAAGTCATTCCCCCTTGTCCTGCTACTACATGCCCTTGTAATTAGAGTCTCCCCATCTTTCTTGTGGGCNCTGGCCTTGAGCACTGCCAGGGATGGGGCATTCATGCCCTCTCTGGGCAACCTATCCCAGTGCTTCACCACCCTCACAGTAAGGAATTTTTTACTAATATCTAGTATAAACCGACTCTCTTTCAAGTTTAAAGTCATTCCCCCTTGTCCTGCTACTACATGCCCTTGTAATTAGAGTCTCCCCATCTTTCTTGTGGGCCCCCTTTAGGTACTGAAAGGTGCTACAAGCTCTCCCTGGAGCCCTCTCTTCTTCAGGGTGAACAATCCCAATTCTTTCAGCCTGTTCTCCAGCCCACTAATCATCTTCATGACCTTACTCTGAACTCACTCTGACACATCCATGTCCTTGATCCATTGGGGACCCCTGAGCTGGATGTACTACTGCAGGTGGGGTTCCACAAGAGCTGAGTAGAGGGAGAGAATCAGCTCCCTCAACCTGGCGACATGACACTGGAAAATGAAAAAAAAAAAGAAAATGTTGATCTCTGACACAAAGATAGGAAGTCATCTGCCCTAGGAGCTCTCTGTAGCTTGTGGTAGTGACTTTGCTTTCATCAGAGAAGATGAAAAGGGGCACTGTGTGATAGCCCAGCATGTGTGGGTGCATCTGACCCTGAATGAGCTGGCTCCAGTTGCAGTCAGAGCCTCCATCTGTACAGCACTTCTTGCACTATTATCTGCCATCATGTCCAGGCACGAAAAACAACTGCAAAATGCAAACTGGCAGATGATAAAAAAGAAGATGCTTCAGTAGTCATAGTTTTGCCTTTCAATTGCCATAACAAGCGCAGGACTTTGAAAGGGATCATTGAAGAAAGTATCAAGGAAAATACACTGCACCAGTTTCTGAACCAACCATAGAATGAAAAGACAACTGCCCGCAAACTCACAAATGTCAGCAATTAGTGCTGTGCTACTGCCAGGCAGTGTGCATAGAACAGCCAAGCAGATGCAGTGAACTTATTTAGCATATTTCTGCTTTTACTTACAAGAGTCAGCCCGCTGATCTCCCTGAACATCAACAGGGCAAGTGGTTTAAGAAATGGCTGCTCATGCAGTCTGCAAGTATAATGATATCCCTCTGATACACACAAGTAATATTTATAGTTTATTTTGAAAAAACATCAAGGGCGTCTACTGTTCTGCTTTATCACCACAGCTGGAGGGAGGTGCTGCTAAAGCCCTGCTGGCCTTGTGTATGTGCAGTCTCAGCTGCAGTGACACTGCTGCGCTGCTGTGACACTGCCATGTGCCACAGTGGGTCACCTACCTTTGCACTTATATAGATACACCTGAATGATGCCATCTTCATGCTGATTTGTTGTAATTATTGACTCTAGTAGGAAGAAGAAAAGGTGCTGCATGCTTTTTTTTCTATGAATTTGTATCTAACAGAGAAATATCAACTTGCTCTGAAGTAAGTGCTGCCCAGAGAAAATGGAGGTGGGACGAACCAACTTCTTCTCCTTATAATTTCCTACAAATACTAAGTAACGTGTCGTAACAACAGCACATAAAGGAAAAAAAAAAAAACACAAAAAAACAAAAAACAAAAAAACAAAACAAAACAAAAAAAAACAACAAACAAACAAAAAAACCAACAACAACAACAACAAAAAAACCCAAAACAAACAAACAAAAAAACCAACAAAAAACCAAACACGCCTGTTTTCCTGCATTTCCCAGAAACCTGTATTTTTGGCAGAACCAAACAAACAGCATACCTGACCCACTCTAGTGCGTAGGGCACCTGTTCAATGGTTAAGGCTCCAGACCCACCAAGTTGCCCAATCCCGGGCATTACTTGGTCAATAACTTCAAGCCCCGAAATCTCAGTCCCATTGCAGCGCGACAAGTTCTGTCTGAAATTGTTTGTCCGGTTTAGTGGTAATGGGGCTACAGCAGCAGTGGTGCACTGACTCTANCAGCTGAGGGAGCTGGAGGTGTTCCGTCTGGAGAAAAGGAGGCTCGGCTGACCTTACCGCTCTCTACAACTGCTCGAAACGAGGGTGTAGCAAAGTGCAGATCGCCCTGTTCGCCGAGACGACCAGCGACAGGATAAGAGCACGNTGATCTCAAAGGTCTCTTCCAGCCCTGACAATCCCATGATCCCACAATTTCACGGTTCTATGACCGGGGGAGTGTCCGTCTCCACCGCACCGAGCCCGCACCGCCCTCGCCAGCACCGCCCCACCGAAACCCGGCCCGCCCGCGCCGTTCTTCTCGCCGCAGCCGCTCCGTGAGCCGCAAAATAAATCGCCGTTGCCGGGCGTCACCTGCCGTGTTTGGCCGCGTCCCGGAGGCGGAAGCGGGACGGCGCCTGTGGCGGAAGTGAGCCGCCGGCGCGGCGTGTGCTCGGCGATGGCAGCCCAGTAGTGGCGACGGCGGCAGCAGCAGCGGCGGTTTCCCTCCCTCCCCTCCCCTGCTCCGCTGTCGGGACCGGGCGGCGCGGCCATGGCCGGGGCCCAGGCGGCCGCGAGCGGCGGGGGGCGCGCGCTGTTGCTGCTGCNTTCACAGAAAAGGTGACTGGGCCGCCCAGGGAAGTGGTGGAGTCACCGTCCCTTGGGGTGTTCAAGGACGTGGCACTCAGTGCCATGGTCTGGTTCATAGCGTGCCGTTCCGTCAAAGGCTGGGCTCGGTGATCGCAAAGGTCTTTTCCAACCTGATTGATTCGCAGATTCTGCCTCTTGGCGGTTCACCTCATGCCCCGCCTCGCGTTCATTCTGTCAGGGTAGCTTGTACACTACACATCCCAGTGGAAACAATGCACTGTCTTAGACTGGCCTTCAGTGTTGAAAGTGTTTTCTGCAAAAACAGCAAGCTGTGAGTGATTACTTTTTCCCTAAATGGCAAGTGGTGAAAGTTCACTTCTTTAACAAAGAATGTGTGGACTTAGCCCTCCAGCTTTGAAGTGCTCACAGGTCCCACCTGCTGAGGTTCCTTTACTGTTCCAGTAAAGGAACAGATGCAGGACCCTGATTTTTCCCGGAACATTGTGTTCCTGGAGAGCATCTCATAAAGGCAGCAGTAGCGTAGTGTCCTGTTTCCCAGCTCTTGCATGTAGAACCTGGTGATCAGATATCTTTTCACTTCCAAGCGAACTGTGGTAATCTCGACACAAGCTATTTTGTCATAAGTGAAAAACATTCCGGGTAGTAAGAAAACTTCTGGAAAGCAAACATGTTGATAAAATACTATTTCTTAAGAAATAACTTTGGTTTAATTTATTTTTTTTTCCCCAGATGTAAGCATCTCTGTGTCATCTTTACAAAGCAAAGAGAATATTTCCTTACCGGGAAATAGGAGGCTTTATTTTGACACTCATGCGCTGGTATGCCTCTTGGAAGAAAATGGTAATTTGTTTGAAACAAGTAGCTATTTTTAATGCCTTTTATGAGTGTTTTCTTAGTTTACAAAGTTTGTTACTTTTCCTTGACATGCAGTGTTACACCTTGATTTTTATGGATTTTTTGGGGGCTTATCTGTATACTAGGTAGGGACATGCAGGGTTTTCTTCAGCTTCAAAAAGGAAACAGTTAGCTTATATAACTTTGTTTGGAGGAATTTTTACCCTATTGGTAGTTTAAAAAACTAAGAAAAAATAAAATTTTAAGAACTGAGAGCGAAAGACCTCAGAGATTTCAAGGCAGCGATTTCAACTGTATTAATTGGATTCCTTCATATTTAGTATATTACACCTTGAATATGCACCAATGTGTTACAATTGGATGGAACATGAACTACTTTGTACAGTGCAGCTTTTAGGATAGAGCGTAGAATATTCTATTAAATAGTATTATGCTAAAATATATATAGATAAGGGAATAGATTATTTTGGATTCAATGCTGAGGTGGGAGAGGTACCCTAAGGTGAAGCTCAGTACAGCTGAAGTGACTTGTAACAGCTCTCCATTCCTAAAACAGAGAGGTCCAAGTCCCCTTCTGCCAGGTGGTTTCTTCTTTTTCCATGTGTCAGAAACTTCTCAGGAAACTCTTCAGCTCTTTTTCTTATTTGGTATTCTGAGACACCAGTTTAATGAGCTGCTGGATCAGTTGAGTGAGCACAGGTCAGAGTGTCAGGAGGAGGGATAAGGGGAGAGGGAGCCTTTTAGTGGTAGTAAACTTTAATGTCAGCTCAGCTACTGAAAGTGACTTGCTCTCAGCTGTGCTTGCTGATGCTGAACTGCTGGTTGGTTTGAAATAGTCACGTCTTTGCAAGTGTTTCTTTTTATAATGATTAACTATTGTTCGTGACATTTTTACTCCTACATTTTGAGGGTGGAAAAGATGAAGGTATTTTTAGGGGCAGTGTTTTACTATAGTTTCCAGTATATTCAGTTCTAAAAGTTTCTGATAGGTGCTCAGAAGCTGGTAGACCTAAAATCAGGACAGTTGACTTTGTTTTTAGTTGTTGAGTTTTGTACATCTTCAGTGGCACTGAAGTATTATAATTTATAATTTATGGTATAATGAAGTATCTGCCTTTCAAAGTCAGAATTCTTGCTTGCTCATGGAAGTAACCACAAGTGAGAGGTGACATTCCACAATAGCTGTGGAAAACACCCTGTTTATCCTGCTGATAGTATAATAGTGCTGTACTATGGAAGCCATCATCCTGTGTCACGGACAGTTTTGGGGTGGGGAAACTTGCAGATACTGACTGTGTTCCTTTGTTAGTGCTGGATCAAGAGGTCTATGTTTTATTATCTTTCATAACTGACATTTGTTGTAATTCGGTGCTGAGTATTGGCAAGTGGCATTTCTGTAAACTGTCCAGATTTGGATCTCTCTCTGAATGTTGCTTTTTGTTTCCTTTAGGGTTCACAACTCAGCAGTCTGAGGTCATTGTATCCGCATTAGTGAAAATCATGAACACCAACCTGGATATGATTTACAAGGACATGGTCACCAAAGTACAGCAGGTTAGATCAGAGGCAATGGTGGGGTTAAAGTAAATTAAAGCCCTGTATGCCTGCTAATAAAATGTGTGTTGCTGTTTAGTACTGTTAGACCCTGCATTTTAAAAATTTGAAGGTGGAGAGCAAACATTCCTCTATAACCTATTGACTAGTTCATTTTGTCTGGAGTTTATCAGATACTTACCAAAGTGTTGTAGTGGACCTTGAGATTTTAGTTCTGTGGGTTGGTGTGCAAAACACAAGTAGTTTTTTAGTTTCAACCTTACAGTAACATGACACAGAGTTACTGAGAAGTCTTAGACAAGCATAAGAGGTATTCAATGCATGGATTTGAATTTCTACATGTATTCTTTTGTAGACTTGTAACAAGGAAGTTCAGATCTCCTCAGTAATTTAGCATCCTGTTATGTGGTACTTTTTTATTTATCTCTATGTCTCACAGTGGCATTTATGTTGTATTAGAATCGAGGTGAAATGCAACTTCTGGCTGCTTTGTGAGCCTGGATGCACAGCCCCAGGTCACCTTCCCAGCACAAGCTGTAATTGTTTCAGAGTAACCAGGCTGCTGTCTGGAGACATGAGAAAACAGCGGCTGCTGTCTCTATAGTGTAACAGTCTTGGCAGAAAGTTATCCCGTTAAAAAGAGGGATACTGCAAAAGTGGATTTTGTGGCACTTTCCATCTAGGGAGGTTTCAAGCCAATCTTCCTTAGTTTTAGATTGTAGGCAAACCTACAATCCTCCTCTTGTGCTGAATTTGTTCCACAGTCACTCAGGGAATGCCATGTTTAAGGGTCATTTTCTCCCATGGTTAGTTGTATTTTACAGCAAGCAGTCTCAGCTTCCTACTCTGCTTAGCTTTTTTGGATGAAAGTTGTTTTGTGTTGAATTTAATGTTGCTACTGATGGTGGATGTTTTCTGAGACTCTTAGATTTGACCCTCAAGTGACTTTCTGCTGTTAAGATGCAATGTGTAGGTTTGAATGGCAGCTCGGGAAGTGTGTATGCCATCAATACTGGGCCACATGATAAATTTGTATTTCCTTATGGTCTTTGATTGCACAAGGGCTTCTACAGAAAGAGAACAAAGAATTGGAAGAAAGATTTGGAATGTTGTGGATGAGCTATTATCGAAGTATTACCTTTGTTAGATAAAACCTTAGGGAAAAACAGATTTACATGTTGTGTGTATGTATATGCATGAGGAAGAGAAAGAATATGGAAGATGGTCTCTGCTGAGTCCACTGAGAAGAGAGAACAAGAGCAATCTGGAGACACTGAGGAGTAAGAAAAGAGGTGTCCATGCAGTACTCTTTCTGTAGACTTTCTGTAATATATCCGGAACACTGACCCATTTTTTTCAGTCCTGTGGTCAGGTATCCTGGAGAGGCATCTTTAGATGCTGCTTGGAAATAAAATGCTACGAGGTAGAATCGCATTTTGTGACAAAACTGAAGTTAGACTGCTGTGTCAGATTTGTAGGGGTCTTAGTCCAGAACCAAAAGCAAGGGACTACTTATTAGAGGAAGATCTTTAGTAGAGAAAGCAGTTCCTATTTGCATGTGTGGATAGTGTAGGATCTAGACCAATGCCTACAGACTTTTCCCTCCTTGAAAGTTGCAGGGAATTCTTGTTTGTCTTCTGTCAGTTCAGTGTAATGGACTGAGAAGAGCAATTCGAAGCATCAGTGCATGATTTTGAGCGGTGAGGCAGAGACTTCCTTGCAGGGAGAGGTAAAAGAGGTGATTGCAGAAGAGTATGATTGCACTGAGACATTTTGGTCTGAAGGCCAGCTTTCCTCATTTGGCTCAGAGACAGCTCTCCCTAATGCCTTTGCTAGCTTAAGAGTTTGATGACTTGGAAGCAAATGTTTCCTAGGTTAATAATTGAATTATTCTGATCTGTATTAGCACTGTCAATTTTGTCAGACATTACCAACATTTGAGCCTAACTTGCTTCTTTTGTCACTGTCGCTCTGTCTTGCTTTCTGAAGCTTGGATAATCAACCTGAAATTGCTGAATTAAAAATTTCAGGGTACCAAAATAGTTGTTCATATTTGTAGGCACAGATAAGGAAAAGCATTATAGTTGTGATATGTTCTGAGGTTCTTCTTCTTTCTTTTAAAGGAAATTGCACTTCAGCAAGTAATGTCCCATATTGGTGGTGTGAAAAAGGACATGATTATTTTGGAAAAAAGTGAATTTTCAGCACTTCGTTCAGAAAATGAGGTAAAAATTACTGTCTTGGAAAGTGCTACTCTAGAACCTGGTGGGTTTGTTTTTTTTTCATAATGATGTAGAAAAGCATCTTCCACCCAAGGAGATGACTGGGGCTGGGGTGGTTTGGCACCTTTGTTAATGACCTTATTGATGGAGCAGAGCAGAGGGCACCTTCAGCATGTCTGCAGGTGATCCAAAGCTGGGAGCTGCAGCTGATACAACAGGCAGTTGTGCTGCCATTCATGGGGACATCCACAAGCTGGGAAAATGGGATGACAGGAATCACATGAAGTTGAACAAATGGAAATGCCCAGTCATGCCCCTGAGGAGTACCTTCAGGCACCAGGGCAGGCTGAGGGTGACCTAACGGAAAGCAGCGTGGCAGGGAAGACCTGGTGGACACCAGGTGGACCATGAGCCAGTGATGAGCCCTTATGGCAGAAGCAGCCAGCAGCCTCCTGGGCTGTGTTAGGACGGCTGCCAGTGGGACACTGCTGATTTCTGCCTTGTGCTGTTGTTTGGAAGGGCACAATACTGAATAAACGTGCATATGTATTCATCTATACACATACTGGGGACACAGAATAGTGCTTGGTTTGCCTGCCTTTTCATATTATGAATTATAGTCACTGTTACTGATCATGAAAATTCAGTAGATTTCTAGATTGTGTGGTTTTATGTACAGTAATAAAGTCTAAAATTTTTTTCATACTCTCACAGAAAATAAAACTTGAACTCCAACAGATAAAGAAGCAAGTCACGGTAAGATACCATACCAATATAATTAAAAATTAACACCTGTCTAATTAGCTGGACAAAATAATAAGTGTTACTATCAGAATTTTATTTTCTAAGCTGTGTTTAATTGTTATGATACATGTGATACTGAAATTGCTGTTGACAGTACACTGTGGGCTGCAGCAATGGCACTTTCATGCATACCCCTTTTATGAGGACAGGAAACTGTGACTAGTACAAGAGGTGAACCAAAATATAACTGAAGTTATTTTTATGTCCTTAATTCAGATTCAGAAAGTAGCTGCCATGTCACAGTTAAGGATGAGTGAAGTTCTGCATTTAGGGCTGCCTGTACATTAAAGATGCAGCATACACTTAAAATCACAGTACTTACTAATTGTGGGGGGTTGATTGTTTGGTTTGGTGGTTTTTTTGTTTATTTTTCCCTGAAGACTTACCTGTTACCTGTCCAGAGTTTAAAACAGTCTTCAAATGGCTTTTTATGGCCACCAAGTTTGGGACCATTATGTTTGGTCCCATTTGTTTGGGAGCAAATGACCATTGCAAGAAAACAGACTCTGTGTAGAAAGCTTACTCTATTTTAAAATACATTGGCATCTAATTTTTGAATTGTAACTTATTTATGGTTTTAGTTGCATGTAAATGAGTTAGTGTAATCCACTGGTAGAGCATCGAGGATCTGAGTCATCTTTTCTTAAAAGCTAGATGTCTTTATATTTTACTTTTAACTGTAAACTTAATTCTCACAAGGGTATGTTGTTATATGCTTACTCATACAAAAAGGCACAATGTAAGACTTCAAGGAGAATTTCTAAATTTTGATTTATTAAACTGTAACAGATTCCATTGAAATGACAACTAATGCTAAATTAATTAAAGTTCAAAACTCAAACACAGAAATTGAGCCTAATTATTGTTAATGCTAACCTAATGAGTTGGCTTACTTGGGAGATGCTTACTTGGTTGTAGCAGTGGAATCTCGCAGTACATCAGCAATCTTTTGCTTCTCCCACATATTCATCTGATCAGCAGTTTGCCACATGACAAACTGTCAGCTGGCTGGAATTCCTGCCGGGAGGTTGCATTAAAATGGCAGCTGTCATCAGGAAAAGCAGGACTCACAACTATTGATAAAGTCAAATGCAAGTGTACAACTTAATGGTAGTTTTTAAAAGGTAGATGTTTAAAAAGGCAGTAAACGTTTCCTGACTTCTAAAATGTCTATAGCTTTTTCTGAAAACCCTAGAGGTAGTCCTTAAAAACAGATTTTCTTTTATACTGGAAGGTGAGAAACTGCTTTTAATGTTATTTTGAGCATCAAGATTGCTTCATGGAAGAAATCCAACTTACAGGTGTAGTCAGACATGGGTTTCTAGATGTCAGAGAGTGTTACAGGATATATAAAACATTCTTTGCATTTGTAGAAGGATGTGCTCTCAGTTAAGTGCTGTTCTCAGGGTTAAAAGTAATTTTTAGTTTTTGATTTTGAGATCCAATTCATACTATAGAACATCATACTTCCCTGGTGAAGAATATAAATACTTAAAACTTCTGGAAATTATATACATTAATTGGAGAGAAGCTCATATTCATGAGATATGTAAATAAAGATACAATTTATTTGTCTAATTCTTTCTGCTTATGATAAAACGGAAGACCTTGCTTGCTGCTTTGTAATTTTTCCCATTAGGATGAAATTACCAAAGTTCGTGCAGATAACAAGTTAAACCTAAACCTGGAGAAGAGCAGAGTAAAAGAACTGGTAAGTTTTGGTTACGTCTAGAAACATCTCTGCACTGAGTAATCTCCAAATTTGGGTAAGAGCGTCTTACTCAAAGAGCATTTTCGTACTAACCTATAGTATCACCTATAGCTTCAAGATGATATTAATCCAAGTTACTCGTCCTTATGCTGGTATATGCAAGGTGCCATGTTTGGTCTGTATGTCTTACCTGCTTTGATCTTTTTTTAATATCAGGATTAACACATTAGATTTGAATATATTAGAAATTCAATCTGATGTGCTGACTAACTGCCTAGAGGGTTTTCTATTTTATATCTCTTTCTCTGTTTACACACTTAATATTGTTTACACATTTTGTTGAATACATTGAAGATGTTTCAATTCCCTGTATCTAGTTTGTCAGAAAATACCTACTGTGGAACTACTTGTAATTTTTTTTTTTTTAATTGTAAGTTATCCTGGTTCATATCGTTTTTGAGCTTTGAAATACCTGGTAGATCTGAATTGATGTAATCTTAAGGTAATGTAGATGTAAAATTAGAAGATTAACGAGTCATTGTGCATTAACGAGGCATTATGCATAGGACTCTAGAGTTCTGTTTTCATAGATTTTTTTTTTCAGTAGCTTTTAGGATCTCAATGAAATGGCATCTTCTAAATTGAAGGATCCTTTAATGACTTTTCCTGAATTATTATTTTTTTCTCAGTCCTTTTTTCCAGGTGTGTCATAAAGACATAATACTTAATCTTCAATCCAGGCAATAAGAACTGTTGAAGTAGATATCATTTATCTGCTGTGTGTGCCCCTAGAAGTTTTTCACAGTGTTTAGGTAACAGGTGTGTTGGTGACTCAATATAATGATTAAGTCTGTTAGCCCATGGTAGATGCTTGAAAAAAGTACAATTTGAGCAGGTCGACTTCTTGTTTAAAGGTTAATAAAGGTTATATTTTTTAAAAAATCATATGAAATGTAGGCATTTTGTATATGATAAGCTTTGCAATAATTTGGGCTTACAAAACTTCTATGAAACCACTGCAGCAGTGATAAATGAGGCAGCAGTGTTTTCTTGTAAGTTAATGTGGAATCTGGACTTTGGTCTCTTGTGTAGAACACAACTTTATTTTGCCTCCCAGAAAAGGCAAATTGTGCATGTCAAATTTCTCTTTAAAAAGTTGACCAACTTTAGTCTGTTGTGTAACTATAATTTCATAGTTTCTATGGAAACTGCTTTTTTTTTTCCCTCCCCCCACCCCACCATTTAATTGCCAGCTCTGCAATGCGTGAACAGAAGAGGAGAAAGGCAGCTGAATGGGGAGCAGGTTGTAGCACATATGCTGAGCTGGGGGAAGGATGTAGTCCAGTATTTTCTATAGTAGGCGCACAGCATCATTGTTATATTTACTTCAATTGTAATGTGACTAAGGACTGAATATCCAGCTTTCTGAGAAAAAAACCGAAGGATAATTGAAGATTGCTATGCATTCTTACTAAGTTATTTTTCAGAAGAGAAATGTCCCGAGTTTTAATTGTTTTAACTTGAAGCTATAAGTAAAATGTTCCTATCCTTCAGTTTTACGTGGAATAAGTGCTGAAAGAGAACTTCTTAATTTGCTTACACTGATGTTGCCAGTCTTTAATGTTTCAAATTCTGAATGCTTTATTTATTATAGTTTATTATTTTATAG
>VYZR01051814.1:21828-51606 GCA_013400675.1 Oxylabes madagascariensis | reverse complement strand
GACTAATGTGGCAGCTTTCTGTGGTAATAACTGTGTAACAGACTTTCTAGGCTAAAGAAACATTATGAATCTAATAGATCTTGACTACAAGATACAATAATCTTTCCACATAATCTAACTTGAAGGAGACAGAAAGATAATGCTGTTAAGAAGGTACCTCATGATGGCAAGACAAAGAGTTCTGTTCACTGCTGTTCAAGAAAGACCAATTCAAACTGTAAGTGTTCTGAAGAAGAGCTACCAGGGTATTCAGAACTAGGATTCACTTACCCTAACAAATGAAAAGTGAAGTCAACCAGACTCTGGTAATGCTCTCACAGGTGTTATGTTAGTAGCAAACACAAGAAAAAGGAAGGAATTATTCAAGGTGATGGGCACAGACTTACCACAAGTACACTTAGTGGGGAAATTATAAAGATATTCATGAACATCAGAGAATTTAGGATTTGAAATAGGAGTCCAGTAAAAGCAGCAAGAAGAGATGTGGTTGGAAAACTTGTATGAACCAGCAGAGTCACATTATACTGTGTTGTGCTTATCTTAGCAAAGATAGGATTCCATAGGGAACTTACCTCTGTTGTAGGTTTATATAAACGCTGGAGGGAAATGCTCTTTATTTTTTGGCTATCTGGAAACTTTTACCAGAGCTGTAATACAACATTATATCCACTGGTTCAAATCTCAGGGCTATGTCAGCATTTTTTTACAGTAACTTCAGTAGATCAAAAAACACAAGTCATGCCCTAGTGTTCAATGAATATGAAAAATGTGATTTTTAAAGGCTTGGGTTTTTTTATTCTTCTAATCTTCTGCCAATGCATATGAAATTATTTACTATAAAACTCAAGACATCACTAATGGGCTATTCCCCTCAATATAACATGAGTTTAAAAGGGGAAACATCTAGATTCCGAAGTGTGCTCCACTTTATTTTGATCTTGAAATGATATTTTAAATTTCTTTAGAGATATTTTTAATATATATGCACATCTAATTACAGCTAAAGGTAATTTGTTCTTCGATTATCCTCCCTTCCTGCTAGGTCGTCAGCAGATGAACAAGCCCAGAGAGAGTCTTTAGCCTGGGTGCTCTCAGCCTCACCACACCTTGATGGATCCTCTCTCCTGCTCCCAAAGATGAAAAAGGGTAAATGTGTGTGAAACGTGTGAAATATACACACACACACACACATGCAGGGAGGGCAGGGAAGGACACATCTGCCCTGTTTAACATTCACTGTATCCAGCCTGAGTATTTAAACGGAGTTACTTCTGAACACACAGCCCTGATTTGAAAAAAGGGGTTTCCCACACTGCTGTGAAAAGTTGTTTCTTGGAGTGTCAGAATCCAAGGCTCACATGCAATTTGGTTGTTTTACAGTCTTCTTGATCTCCCTTTATGATTTGCACATTCTCCTCCTTATTCAACCCAAAACTGCAGATGCCTCATTTCACAACAGCCTTAGTGCCTTGCCCCGCCTCAGTCTGGGCACCTCCATGGGGTACCTCTGCTGCTCCCCACTGTCCTGGTCCTGCACAGCCTCTTGCTGGAGATCTGGGGTGCAAGTCCAAGAGCTGGTCTCAGCCCAACTAAGGCTGATGGGAAGCTGCAGGCATTTTGAGGAGAACACATGAAATGGAAGCCTTTGCTTGTGTATTGATGACACAAGTAACCTCTGCTCCTTTTCCGTTCACCAACTCCAACTGCTGGTCACTATCCAGCTCTCGGATGTTGCAACACTGCATTGCAAGCCTCTGTGTTCTCATTCTTTGTTCCGAAGCCTTGCTCTGGCTGGCAACACCGTGTTTTGCCTCTGGCAAAATGACACACATCTGCTGCTCCTCAGGGGCTGTCTGTCATCCTGCCCTCCTCCACCAATATAACAGTTGCCATAACTGAGATTTTCAGGTGTGATGGAAGAGGAAATTAAGTGATTTGGGAGGTGCAAGCTTTGAGCCTCTGTTATTTACTTCTTTTTTTTAGTTTTTCTCAGGAGAAATACATAAGGTCCTTTAAAGCAGGTTCTTAGTTGGCAGCTTGGTGAAGGGGCAGTGGGAGTGGGTATTAAAGAAGCTGGAATAAACAGCAAAACCAAAACATAAGGTCACAATTCAAGCAAATATGCCAGAGGGAACACTAGGAGCAGACAATGTTTATTGCTCAATGTAGTCTAAAGTCTGGGCAGTGTGAGAATGCAGTCCAGTGGAGCTCTCCTGAAGCTCAGAATGGAGAGGAGCACAGAGAGCAGGCCACAGAGGAGGCAGCATGTTTTTCTTCAAAAATGGTCAATAATGATTGTGCAGTAGGCAGGAAATACATAGTCATATAAAAGGTGTCAGTGCTAGCAGCAGAATAAAACTTTCACACATTTCTTTATTGAAAAAAATTAATCAGACATTAAGCATTATTGTGAGACAGCAGGTCAGTCAGCATTTCTTATACAAACTCTTGCAGCTGAAAATGACTGTGGGAAAACCTCCTAACTAGCCCTGTTGGGGTTTTTTGTTTTCTAAGAGAAAAGCAGCAGAACTTCTGAATCTAGTTTTCTGTGAAAACAAAGCTTACACAATCAGTGTTTGTCCTGTACCTAGTAATTTTTGTAACCCTCTGGCAAATCAAGTTTTGACTACAGTTGAAAGAGTGATAGTGTTGGACATGATTATATTTTCTTAAACATTTTGTGAAGTCTGGCAGCAGGATAAGGAATGGAGTCAAGTTACTGCCCTGACTGAAGAAGAGGCTCTCAGCCATTATGTGTTGGTCCCAGCCAGCTGGCCAGGCACCACACACGTGCCGACAGTGAGTATATTTGCAGCTTTGAAACAGCCCCAGTTTGATGTCTGTTGGTAGTGGCAGGGTGTCTGGAGGCATGAGGAGAGCTGGGATTATTGTGAAGAGAAAGAGATGTGGGACAAAAGACTCAAATCCGTAGGAAATCAGGCTTCGTTAGTTGTGCTGCTCAGGAACAACATGTTTGTCTAACAATAGATTTCTGCCCAAGCACATACGTCAGAGCCAGATTAGGTTTCTATTTGCATACCTCTTTACCTTTCTCAGGAATGCCTCTGGCATAAAACTCCTCAATTTCTCTTTCTTCCTTAAGGCATGGGTCTCCTGGAAAGTAACTGTAAAAGTCGCATCTTATTTCTTAATAGATTTATTACTTTGTTTACTTAAAGTCAGATAAACTGGGTTTAATAACCACATCAAATGTTTGATGCTTTTTTTTTAATCCTCTTGGCTCTTCAGAAACAATGTAACAGAGAGAGAGAGTGCAAATGAGCTGGGTGCAATTACATTTTGTGCACACGCACTGAGAGCAGAACCTGAAGACAGCGTTGTTGTGCAATGTAAACAAGGCATAAACTTATCCTGCTGAACCCTAGTAGCTAGTGATCTGAGAGGGAAAGAATCCAATGGATTTCTGAAGCATAGGGATGAGCTTGTAGTACTGACAGGAAGAACAGGATTATTTTGTTTTCTTTAGAACTGGACACATTTTATTCTTACTTGTTGAAATAATAAGCATGGAAAAAAACAACCCACAAGGAAACTTTTAACAGCCACGGTACAAAAGAATGCTGTAGTATCCAAGGGAGTTTTTAATCTGCAGGGAGAGAGAACAGGATCTGTGCTCTTCTTTCTGTCTTATGTAGTCTAAGGTCTGCATTATGCTCATTATAATGATATCAGTGTTTCTAAATTAAAGTGGCTATGCCTAGATTCCACAGGGATGTGTGTCACAGAAATGCATGTGCTAGTAATTAAAACAGAGTGTTCAAATATTTCTTCATATTCAGACAAGAACCTTTTTATGCAGTTGTGTAATAAAAAAAAAAAAAACAACTGGAAACTAGAGCCAAACTGAGGGCAGCATTAATACACTGCAGAGCCACTGACATGACGTGAGACCTTGTGCACTACTGCTGCCACCAGCCACGCTGAAGAAAAGAAGTGTTTTCAAATACTAGGTAGCATTTCAGAAATATTTTATGGAAGTCTGTTCAAACCGCACCTCTATGTTCCCACTGCTAAGTAACCACTTAGAAAATTCACTCCAAAGAATAACTGGTTGCCTAGAAAGCAAATGAGATACAACTACAATGAAACAGATACTACTTTAGTAGATCCTACCACTAGGCTACTCCCTATGCAGCCATCAGTATTGTGCCTTTTTGCAGGGGCAAGTATTTGGCACTTCAGGAGAGGAAAAAAATAGGCACAAAGAGGCAACTGGGCTGTGCTGCACTTCATGGGGTATGGGATAGTCCTTCCTGATCCCCCCATGGACAACGGGTTTGTGAAAAGAAATACAGAGCAATTACCCTAATCACAGTCTTAGCAAATGCGATTAATGATCAAACAGTTTTCCAACGTTTTGGAAAATCCTGTCTTAGTGTTATTTGCCTTGAATTCCTCCCACCGCAAGAAGCTGTGTAAGTTGACAAAATGCAAATTCAAAAAGCACTACCTTTTTTGTCCCAGGGGTGCTATAGCTTCATTATACCAAACCTACTCTTTAGTAGCTGACCTAATTTCTTCTGTTGTTATAATTTTAGAAGGAAGTTTTTACAGGCTCTTTGTACAGGATACGGATTAGTACCTGAAGGTATCTTGGCCAAAAAAAGAGGATGAAAAATAGTCTTTTGTTCCCAGTACATTGTTGGTTTAATTTAGTCAGGTATGTCTCATGGAGGAACAGAGGAGTCACATTTAAGGCTTGCTGATTTTGCTCTCAACTTGCCTTTATGTGTTCTGAGGCTAAAATGAAGCTCATGTTGCACATGTGGTGTGGCTAAAGAATTAGCTCCCCTTATCAGCTGAACTGCCAAGGAGTTTTACACTGGGTCAAACCTAAGGAACTGGCACTTCACAATCTAGCAGCTCAGATCTGCTTTCAAAACAAATACCTCAAATGTGTCATAAAAAGGCTAAAATACACCCACTGGGCAAGGCCTCCCCCCAGTAATGTGGCTGCATGAATCTTAGGCTGAGTCAAGGGGATCCTGTGAAAAGCAACACCTCGCTGAGAGCAGCAGTGAAGGGGATGGGGTTTGTCTCATACAATTTTTGCAGTAACTTGCTAGAGTCTGTCGATGTTTGCTCAGTCACACCTGGTCAAACAGGTTTACATTGTCTCCTGCCTCATCATCTATTTCTTTTCTTTCTTTCTTTCTTTCTTTCTTTCTTTCTTTCTTTCTTTCTTTTCTTTCTTTCTTTCTTTCTTTCTTTCTTTCTTTCTTTCTTTCTTTCTTTCTTTCTTTCTTTCTTTCTTTCTTTCTTTCTTTCTTTCTTTTCCTGTGGTTTGGTTTAGGTTTTTTTAAACTTTTTTTTAACAGTTGTGCTAGAATTGTTGCCAGAAAGTATGAATGTGATAAAAATAGAATGGGCTTCAGAGGCCTGTCCTGAGTGCAGACTTACCTGCCTGAGATCACTTGGTTATGATATATGTTCATTTAAGTAATTAATACGTATGACTGAGTGCAGAGCAGAGCTTTAGTGTCTTCCCAGCCCTCCCCTGTGCAGTTCAAATAACTACATTTTTCTGTCATGGCACATGCCTAGTGAGAAACCAGAAAGTGGTTTTTCCATGGCACGAGCTGAAAACTTTCCCCTTGCTCACAAGGGGAGAAAGGCTGACTTGCAGCAATTTTTAATCCAGGAATACAAACTCTGTGGAGATGAACTCTCTTGAAAAGCTGTGACAGCAGGGCTAATTTAGAGTAAAGCATTTTTGTACCAAATTAATGGCACACCAGGGAGAGTAGGAGGTCTGGAAGGAGGCTGCAGAAAGTGTAGATGAGTAACCTAGGTTATTGTATTAATGAGATTATGTTTTGCTTTGAGATCTACTGTAGAGAGAGCCTGAGTCATTTTGTCTTGGCCTATGTCATGAGGAGGGGGAGGCTAAGATTTAATGACCAAAATAGCTGTATTTCTGCCAGGCTGTATCTCGGTTCCCTGGGCACCCCCTCACAGCTGTCCAGGAGAGTTACAGGGAACTTTCCTTTTAGTGTTCTCTATGCCACCAGCCACTGTTCTCTCACCAAGACCTCCAAGACCTGCCTTACCTTCAGGCGCATCCTCCAGGCTTTTTGGCATCTCCACTGATGCTTGGTGACATTGCTTTTTCCCAGAATCCAATCTGGGGAGTGTCTGACAGCAGGGACCCCCCTGCCTTCCACCCCACTTCTTCTGGGCCAGGGCTTCCCTTCCCACAGCTGGGGCCTCTCCAGGCCCCTGGTACAGGGGAGCCTCTCTGCACTGCTGGGAGCCCCCCTCTCCAGGGAGCACAGCTTTCCTCTCCCTGCAGGCAGTTCAGTGCTATCAGCCCCTGCTGAGCTGGTGTTTGATTTCCCTGTTTTATCTCCGAGCACCAAACAGAGCATTTCATATCTACAAAAATGGGTATATTATATATCCTGTTACAGTGATATAACATAGACTGGTGTAAGTTCACTTTATACAGCTTATCAGACTCCCTCAGAGGGAATTAATTTATTGTGTTTTAATTGTATTGATGTATTTGCAGCAGTACATAGTTCTCCCTGTAAAAATAGGATGAGAAAATCCCTAGGTAAGGGAAATTTTGCTGGTCAGTTTTAGAAAAAGCTTCACATGCTTAACTTCTGTTTCAGGAATCCTGTGGTTTTCTGTATGCATTGATGATAACTTCCTTCTCCAAGTGATAGAGGAGCCACCAAGGAAAGGTGCTGTTCTGGACCTTGTTCTCACCAACAAGGACGGTCTGGTGTGGAATGTGAAACTCAAGGGCAGCCATGGCTGCAGTGACCATTGAATGGTGGCATTCAAGATCCCTAGGGCAGCAAGCAGGGAGCACAGCAAGCTCACTGCCCTGGAATTCAGGAGAGCAGACTTGGGCCTTTTCAGGGATCTGCTTGGTAGAGTATCACAGGATAACGTTCTGGAGGGAAGAGGGGCCCAAGAAAGATGGTTAATATTCAAGGATCACCTTCTTCAACCTCAGGAGTGATCCATCTCAAAAAAGAGGAAGTCCAAAAAAGAGAAGGTCAGGAAAAAATGCCAGGAAGCCTGAACTGATGAAAAACTTGGTCTAGTAGAAGGTGTCCCTGCCAATGGAGTGCGGTTGGAACTCAATATTCAAGGTTTCTCCAAACCATTCCATGACTTAGCTCCATGCATGACTAATGTAACTGCATAAATGTATTTCTGTAACTCCAGCCTTCTCCACTGCTCCCCTTTCCTCAGTTATCTCCAGTCTGCTATCATTCAGACATTGTGCTCCCCCAGCACAAAGTGCAGTGCCCAAGGTGATGTTTGTTCTGTATGGACACATTGTCCAGCTTGCTTGTTCTGTCAGAATCCAGGTGTGATATTGATTTAAAAAATTGGAGGAGAGAGAACTCACCTTCAAGGGTATCCAAACTTGTGTTTAGCCTTACTCATTGCTTAGTATTAGGCAGAGCTGTCCATAGAGCTTCTATGGGACTGGTTATACCCCCAAAATATAAGCTTGCTTATAGTAGTGATAGCAGAGCTGCATCTACAGAGTATCAGGATCTGGGGCTCCCAAATTGCAAAATTAGTTTGTTCAGTTCCCTTCCAACCCAAACTATTCCATGAGTCTGTGGACATTAACAGAATTAAGAGTTGTGCAGAGCATGAAGCCCTAAATTAGAAACCACAAGGCAGAAATTCAAACAGACTATGGAATGGCTGGACTGGGAAAAAAAGCTATTAGCCTTATATGTTCATCTCATTCATTTTCTTCCTTTCTCAGTACAGTAAAACCACAATTTCTATACCCCATGTCATCCTTTAAAATATTTTAATGTTTGTGTCAGTGCACTCCAGAAGTTAATAGATTCTTTTATATATTTGTGATTGCTTGACTTTCATCAATTTACATTTGCTCATGGTACATTTTAATCCCTCAGTGGAGGGAAGTAAAAAATCAACAACCACTAAAACCATTTATATATCCATTTTGTCAAATTGTTCTTTAATCAATATTGGGCATTTTTTTTCTTCTTTTAGACTGCTAAAAAAAAAAAAAAATTGCGTTTCCTAGCTAGTTTCTTCAAGTTTACCTGAAAGAGACGGTGGAAAGGGAAAGACAGATTGCCCAAGTTTTATATTTGTATTATAGCTATTCAGGTAGAATGAAAATAAGTATTAAAAGGAGTGGCAACAGATTTTTCATGGATTAGTGTTTATCACAGATAAAGCAGAAAAAGGCACACATGGCATGGTAAGAAGCAAAAGTGGTCAGAAGTGAGTGTGACTGTGAAGGAAGAAGAAAATTAAAAGTTGAATGATGGTAAAAGAGAGAGTCAGGGAAGAGTTTTAAACCAATGAGAAAATGGGCAAGAATAAGTGTACCAACTTTTGTTTGTGATAGGGTGAAGGGGATATTAAGGATGTCTCCTGTAAGGAGAGAGCAGGGAAGAAAAGGCAGGGAACACACAAGAATGCTGTGACTTTGAGAGAAAAGGTTGCAAAGCCTGGGCATGGTCCATCTGCCTTGAGGTAGGACTGACTTTGACTAGTTCAAGCAAAAGGGTAGGACAAAAGGAAGAATAAAGCTTATGAAGAGACTGGAGGAATCAGATTAGCACTTCAGGGGGCTCCTTGGAAGTTCAGCAGCAGCCATATGGAAGCTGAATTGGCAAATACACTTCCCCAAGAAGACATAATGGCTAAAATGTAGGACTGGACGGATGGAGAGACCAAGATAAATGCACTGGTGCCAATGTGACTGGGTACTGATACACTAGGAAAGGCAGAAGAATAAAAGCCTGCTGAGATTTCCATGGCAAATGGGAGTGGAAAAGGAAGCCTCAGCTGTCAAAAGGGTGAGGCAAAGATTGAATTGTGAAAGCCAAGGAGAGCAAGTGTTGAGTGGATAAAGAATGTTGGCAGAGAGGTGACAGAAGTAAGAGACAGGGATCAGTGAAGTTATAAAAAAACCGACATCATTTAAAGAGGCAGAAGTCATGAGAATGATTTCAGTAGTGTAATGGGAGAAGATAGCAGAATGTCAGAATGCAAGATAGAGCAGAAAAGAAGCTTGGAAGTACTCTGTGTGTGTGAGTTGTGGTTTTAGTCTTGGTGAGATTTGAGCCAAGGAAATGAGGGATGTTGTGATTATTGATTATAGTGTGCACACTACAGGAAAGTTAGTGAAGACTCTGAGGGACAGAGGGAACAAGACAGAGAAGTGTTAAGAGCCTGTGAAAGAGAGGTGATGTGAGTATTACTATCTTCAGAAATTGGTTTATTCAGTCTTGCACTGTGAAGAGAACTCATAGGAGAAAGCCTGCTAGCACATGTAGGGAAGATGTTTTCAGAGATTTTTCCTTCCTTTATCTGAAACTTGATGGATGTACATGGATCCTTTAGCATCAAGGCTGGTTTTCAGACAAACCAGCAAGATGGAAAGGAATAATTAACCATAAGGAGAGATAGTTAAGGGAATGGAGAGAAATTATTTGGTTCAGAAACATGGAACTATCTAATTAGCCTGACATCCATCATCTACCATTTCCTACAGCATCACCATTTCGCAATATCCACTGTACTGAAAGTCTGTGTAATGACAAGTGGGATTCAGGTCACTTGGAAGACCAGCGGCTGTACCTGCTGATTTCTAAGGTTATCCTTGTCTCTCTTCTGTTAAAGATGAGAAGCAGGAAAAGAAAAACCAGTTTTCAAAGTCGGGGTCAGCAGAGATGAGCACACCATTTGCATTTTATTTTATTAATGTGGGCTAGCTCAGCAGGCAAACTCTAGAATACTGATAAAAGATTCTGTAACCAAAAAATTATGTTGCAAAAAAGTAGCTACTGCAAATCATTTTCCCCCCTAATGCAAATGAGGCACTGTTGGCAGGGGGACATTGGAGGGTGTGTCATATTTCATTTCACTCAGGAAATACAGATGTAGGCTGGACAAAAAAGGCTCCTTATATTCCACCAAGGAAACATTTTGTGAAAAAATAGGTTCAGCTGGGCCCCATGGTTGTCATCCAGTCCTGCTCCTAGGTGGTGCCTGCTGTATTGGGTCTACATGTTCTCCTGTTTTCAATCTGATAAACTCACAGAGCTGGCTCTATCTGTGGTTTCTGGCACAGAAACCCTGTTAGTCCTCTGCAGAAAGTGAAACATTTTACAGCTTGGATCCTATAATCTCCCCAAACATAATTGTTCTTCCCTTTACCCCAAACTTCCCATTAGCTCAAGCATAGTTTTTTATCCTTCTCTTCCTATAAAGTAGCATGGAGTTACTGAGTACAGAGCATCTCTTCATGGCCCTATGGTGGTGGAAGTCACTGGGCACATGCGTTTGAGGGGTGCTGGCACTGAACATGCCTTACTGAGGCAGCTCAAGGAATACACAGATATGTGCAAAATAATCAGTAGCTATGTAGTTTTCCTTGCCTGAGGCTTCTGAGCTTTCTTAGGGCTGGGATCAGAGACTTGGAGGCTTTCTGCTCTCCTTCAAATCATAGGAAATTTAGTTTGAGTTGGATCTCACAGCTAAACCAACGTGCTATGAAAGGAGGGTTGTCTGTTCTGTTCTGCTCTGCTCTGTTCAAGCTTTCTGTGCCTGTGAGAGCACTCCCAGCCTGTCAGGCCCACAGTGGGATTAGACAGCTCGTCTTACCTGATCCAATAATTACTTGCTGCCAAAAGGGGTGATCCCACTCCACCTCCTCCCCAGCCCTGTACCCCAGCAGCTTCCCTTCCTGTGGCACTGGAGCTCATCTAGTCTCACAGCAAGGATTTCAAGGGACCCAACCCAGTAGAAAACTAACTGTGACACAGAGGGTGAGCAGTATTTTTGCTGGATTGGCTAGAGGAACCATCTCACCAGAGGGTCACATTAGCACAACCTGTGGGAGGCAGGACTGCCCCATGTGGTGTCAGAGAGCTGTCAGAGAGGCTTGGCTGTATTATCACACACCATACCCCACAGCACTGAAGAATCCATGTGTAATGCTTTTTCATGCTCTGCATCCAAGAAAATTCTTCCATTCCTCTCTCCTGGACATCAGGTAAAGTAGGCAAAACTGATTTATCCTCCAGCCATCTGACTTTCCAGAAATGGTCCTATTTTGAATGGGAGCAATTGACCTTCACTAAATCTCTCCTTTCTCATCTCTGGAAGGTGTGTGACATGGATCTGACAGTTGAGCTCCACATCCACCCATGCAGTCAGTAACTCATCAATTTCTTACCTTAAATCAGAATACAAAATTTTACACACAGGCACAGTGCCCAGATTGTCACAGACAGACATTATGAAGAATCTACACATTGACCCAGAAGATGTGTTAATTTGCTCCCAATTATATTGGCTCTGGAACCAGAACAGGGATAAACAGGTACTGAATTGAGATGAATTTATGTCTATGTTACATTGAAACGACATATGTTTCAGTTTCCAACACTATTATAAAAATTAAAATATATAAAATATCCCATTTTTTTGTATTCTGATTAATTGGCATAAAAAAAAAATCAGGTGTTTTAACCCTTTAAACAAATTTCCCTTAGAAATTTTTTGTCACTCTCTACTCTGGCTTGCAGTGACCCTACACTGATTTATTTTTTTCTAGGTGTCTTCCTTTTTTCTTTTCCTTCCTGCTTTATCTGTTGGCACAAAGCTAACCCCAAATTTCACCATTGTGTATCCAGGGCTAAACAGCCAACTTACTGTCTTTTAACTGTTAATTTTTAATTTTGTGGATCTTGGTTCTGTAATCTCACACAAGAAAAGTTAAAAGTATTTCACAGTCTAGCCTTTTGCAATGTCTCATCCATGAATGTAATCATTTTACTTGGATACAACATAGATCTAGGATAGAAAACCTGAAAGAATATTTGTGAAATGAGAATTCTGTCTTCAGTTATGGTAATTAAAAGCACATTTATGAAACTAAAGTGTTCTGTTGTGTTGGCTTATACAATAATGCTATAATACCTGTAAAATACAACACATTTCTTTTGTAATCCTTTGATTTGTTTTTTGTCTACACTTTAAACAGTATAACAAAATATTCTGGGTAAATAAATGTGCATACAGAAACCTTACATCGTTACATAGGCTTCTAGACATAGCACTGTATGTTCATTTGGAAAGAAAAACAGACAACTATTCTCTAATCAACACCTTTTGACTCTATTTACCTGGAGAGATATTCATATGTCTACGGAAAAGAGCCTCCTCCTCTCCAAGGAAGTTATGCCACCACTGTGTCCCACAGGAAACCTTGGGCTGTGGGACCTTGGCAGCACGGCAAAGTGGATGTATTTCAGACCAACACAGAAATTAGCTCATTGACTACTTTTATGTGACCAAATGTGTGGGTTTTTTTTCACAGGATGAAATGTTTAAATAGTGGTCTGCAGAGGCACTGCTGCACACCTTGCTGCCTATGGCCACCTCAGCAGGTGCTAGGTGACTTAGAGTGTCTTCTACTCTGTCGCTTGCGGTAGCTCAGACAGCATTGAATGAATCACAGGATTCCAAGAATTAGCAACAAACCTCATCACGTGGGCAACCCTCAGCACAGGAGCTGTCAGAGCAACGCAGTGACTAAGGAAGTTGATGTGACCCTGGATGTAGAATACCTTCCGTAGGAGTAGAGAGGTGATTTTACAGTAAGGGAATAGCGTGTCTTGTTCTGGTGTCCACACTTGATAATAATTATGTTGACAATTTAGGCTTCACAAAGGAGTAATAAGAGTTACAGGATAGCTAAGCAAAGCTGATTTACGGCAAAAGACTTACAATCAGTCTTTTTATTTTATTGAAAAGGAGACTAAGAGGAAACCTGGTGATGAACAGCAAGTCGTGTAGGTTCTCAACTGCAAGGGACTCTGTCTTTGTTCACAGGCAAAAAACATAGCCACATCCAATGGCAGGTGAAAGCTAGAAATAAAGTAAGTAGAGTAGTTCAGGGTAAAGATCAATTAACTTCATCACAGTATTGTGCTTGGATCATATTCTGGCTTAACAGCCCCAGAAGCCCTTTTAATTACGATGGCAAAGGTGTCAGGAAATGTGTGCATGAATAATTGAGATGATATGCTGTGTAAAGAGGGCCAAATGAAACTTCCCTCCACAGAAATTGAAAGTGCTGACTAGGACATCTGCACTTGAATAGCTGTTAAGGGAGGATTGTGCAAATCAAGGAGTTTTGCAGCGGCAAAATGGGGAGTTCCAGGAGACATGCTTATAGCCTTCTCAAAAGCATGATTGTCTTCTATTCCTTCCTGTGTCATCTCTGGCATGTTAGCCTGGAAAGCAGTAAGTCATTCATCCTCAAATTCCTCCTCAGTGCTGGTCATTCATGTATTCGGGCAAAAACGCTCCCGTGCTTCTCTCCCAGTAAAATCAATGAGTTTTCAGGCTGTCAATAGATAAACATAGATTTCAGGCTTTTTGAATGCAGCAAGTAGCCTACTGAATGTGTTTAGGTGAAGAGCCGGCAGGGATCTTTCATTTCTTTGACTTCACATCGGTTTATTTCATGTTGGCTATTTAGACGCTGAGTGCTTTAAAGTGCAAATTGTCATTTCTACGGATGTAGTGCTTAGCACAGCTGAAGCCTGTCTTGATTCAACCTGAATGCAGATAATAGAAATTTGCCACGGTGGCCTTGGTCTTCGAGGTGCCGCAGCGGTCCCTGGTAGAAGCGGCTTTAAAAAGGCACCCTGGCACACCAGGCGCACAGGCACTCTCAGGTGGGGGAGAGTGATATCAGCTCTTGGCAAGGGATTTCGCTCCTTGTGAGAAGCTTCTGGGGCAGCTTCACTCCAGGGGAAGATCAGGCGACGCAGGGAAAAAGCACCACGAGGCGGGTTCCTCTCCTCCACAGGCTTCTTTATTCGAAGGCTCCTGGGTCCAACGAACCCAGAGGCACCGGAGAGCTGAGCCTTTATGGAGATATCTGAGGGCAGGGATACAAACTGGGACCAATAGGGAACTGACACAACGTAACAGGCACTTACAACTGCGAACCAGAGAAGAACAATTTACCTAGGGGAGCAAAGGCTCATGGGGGTAGTTACTTTTCTTGCCCTAACTCCGGGGCAAAAGCCAGATACATTGCAGCAGCCTGTAGGCTGCAGGGCATTCCATGGCTGAGAGGCCTTATGAGTCAGTCCCATCTGCTTGGGAGGCCTCCATCATTTGGGGTAGCCTTAGGGGCTACCACAGAAATTTAAAAAAGACTTCAAGTAATGCTTAGTCTCCCATGCTGTATAGTTGGACATCAGTGCTGCTTGTTTACTGTGAGCATTTACAGAAGTTACAGACTTTCCAAGAGGACTCAGCAGATGCTGTAGTAGAAGGATTTTGTACTTTGTCTTGTAGAAAATATTTCCAAAAGTGGACTGTTTCTTTAACATTATCATGTGCTCAAAGAAGAGCAGAAGAAATCAGCATTTGCTAATCAACAACTAATCTGAATCTAGGTAATTATGGTAGGTAAATCTAGGTAAAAATGAAAATTTAAAATAAAAACAGCTTTTAGCTTATGTGGGCACGCAGCAGGTCCTTGGGTGCCTGTCCTCAGCTCTTAGTATATAGCTCTAGTTGCTATCAGGTCCTGGTTGAAATTCAAATTAGTTTCAGCATTGTTGCTGTCTCTTCTAATTGACTGTGTCCATACATTTAGCTGGTGGTAGGGACAGAGGAGCAAAGCACACAGAAAGGACCAAATGTTTTCCAACACATGCTAGGCTATTCAGAAAAATGTTATGGATGGAGGGGCCTGACACTGGACAAGCATTGGGATTCCCAGTGTCCTGCCATGGAGCACTCTGTCAGGAAGCAGAGATCTCTTTTTTCGTTAGTGTTAGAAGCATGACGACCAGACAGCAGTTGAAAACCACAGTTCAGCTAGCGATCAGTGCTGTGCAGCAGCAGAAGCACATGGAAAAATTCTGGCTGACTCCTCCATAGTTCACCTGGCACGTGGCTGGAGCGGGATCCCTGGCGCTCCTGCAAGTGAGAGGTCTGTTACCTCTGCACGACATGGGCAGCAACCAAGCTTCTCCCACCCAAGTAACCCCTCAGTCCCCATGAGAGGGGCTGGTCTCCCTCCTGCAGCACGGGGCCGGGAGTGCAGCCCTGAGAGGCTTCATGAGGATGCTACTGTGGGGAAGAGTCAGTGAGGGAGCTGGCCCCACACCCTGGGATAACACGTGCAATGATTTGAGGAATCCATCCCAGCCAGTTCACTCTTCGGACCTTCATAGCTCTGTATGTGTGTGTGTGTGTGTGTGTGTGTGATGTAAACTCTGCTTTGAGAGACTCTGCTCTTGGCGTACAACCTCCTGCTGGGCTGGGTTTGCAAGTGCTTCTGGCAATGGGCTTGCCAGGTGTTATTAAACTTTAATGATCTGTTCACACAGAACCCAAAAGGTAGGCAGCTGCAACCCAGGGCAAAGTAGTTTTTAAACCTGACCTTCAGCTTGGCGGTAGGTAAGCAACATATTCCATATTGAGGGATTTCAGTCACATAGTGAGGTTATTTTAAAAGTATGACTGGCCTGAAAGAGACAAGTAGAAAGCCTTGAGAGCTGTTTGAAAGAAAAACAGAAGAAACAAGATGAATATCAGAGACTGTGATTTGCAGTTCTGTACCTTAAACTCAGAGGAGTTTGCAAGATAATCTTATGGAAAAGAATGATAATAAATAAGAGGAAAAATTAAAGACATGAGAGACAAATGAAAGTAGGTATTAATTGCTTTAGCTCCATCCATGCATTCCTTCTACTGCCAAGGGCTGAAGAAGTCAACTTCTCCAGGACTGGCTGCTTCCACTAATTTTCTGAAGGGATTAATGAAGTTGAGAGTTCTCAAAATACCAGAGCTACAAAATAAGTTTCACACATTAGTCCTGGGACTGTGTGGTCATCCACACAGCCTGGGCAGAGCAAAGAGCTGAAGTGCATGTGTACACAGTAAGTCCCAGTGCAAGGGCCTTGGGACGTCAGCTGGGTTGCAGATGCCCCAGGGCACCCATGGATCAAGAGGGCTCTATGCCATAATTCTTGTCGTGGTGGATAACTTCAAGCTGAATGCTCTATTGGTGAGAGCATGGAAAAACTTCATGAAACAGGATTCAGAGCTCACTAGATAGTACACACCAGTCAAACACTCTAGTTACACACAGAGCCTGCAAATGTATATCTATTTTACTTACAGAAACTGTGGATATTTTCAGGCAATTATCTTTCCAGGGCTGTAGACATTTTTGCTACCCTTGATCATCTAAAAAAAAAAAAAAATACATGAATAGAGACATAATCTAGAAAATGTGGCATGTTCTAATAATAACAACTTTGCCTGGCCAAAGCAAAGTTCCTTTACTACATGATGCTTGATCTCACACATGCTTCTGTAGTTATATCCTTGTCTTGAATCCAATTACTTCACAGTATTTCAGTTGCTTATATATATTTTCATCTTGTGTTCAGTCACTGTTCCCGAGAGCACTCTTCATTGCACAGTTCTTTGTATTATTTATTTTGAGGCAGCTTCCAGGATAAAAAATTAGTCCTGGGATTTATTCACAGTTTTGACATTGACCAGCTGGGTGACTTCTGGCCAAGTCACTGCACCTCTTCACCGCTGTTTCCCCAGCAGAAAGTGGAGGGTAATAACCCTTTCTGAAATCACATGAAATTCTACAGATGAAGTATTGTATAGTTTACAGTCCCTGTTTACAGCAATGATTTCACTGACGTAGCAGACTTATGTACAGAATTTTCCTTTGTTTTGTTTTGTTTTTAGCAGATAAAAGCTTGAAGAGCACTTGTCAAAGTGCTTATAAACCTACAACAGAACTGGCAGAAACAGACGATCACTGAATGTTTCTGTTCCTCAGCTGGTTTTAAAAAAGGCACAACAGTAATAGAGACAAGCTTTTAAATTAGATGTTTGTGACCTATTTGGAACATGTACAATCAATGCAGACTTTGCTCATTGTTTTGATTTTTTTTCTTAAGGTGGCCTCTGCAGGAACAAATACAACATTTAGTATACCTGTAACTATGTGCACCCTTGGCCCAGCCAGGTAGAGACGCTGCTTGAATTGCAGCAGCTCCAGGACATGGCAGGAAAGAGCTGCCTAAATTTAAAAGCCTCGCTGTAGCACTTACTTGCCAGTCCAGCCTGAGAGTCCACTTAACTCCACACAGAAGGTCTGTCAAATTAGGAAAGTTTCCTGTAGTGTGTCTGCCGCTTCAAAAAAGTGCCCAACAACCAGATTAAATTTGTCTTCCAGTAACTTTCAGGTCCTCAGATTGAAGAGTCTCTAAAGAGATGCAAGAGCAACAGCCAAGTAATTTAACTAGAGATGCATCAGTTAATTTTAAAAGATGTTTCCTCTTTTACTCTTTTGCATAATCTTCTCTTAAAAAAAAGTAAATTAGTACTAAGTACATTTTCTTACTGACATCAGCTCCTGGAAAGGTTCTTTATAACACACACAGTCATGATCCTGTAATTGTCTTGTACAGTAATCAGCATATCTTATCTCTTAAGTTCACTTTTGGAGTTCAGCTGCGTATCAAAAAAATCCCCCCAAAGGGGAATATTAGTCAGATTACCCCTGGCTTGCCTTTTCTTCACAACCTCATCTTTATTTCCTCATTTACACACGGCATAGTTCAAACACTACATGCCCCTTCGTAGCAAAGCTCTTCATTCCTGCTTGGCGACGGGGCCCTGGCTTTGATACCTGATACACTATGCACCAATTTGAAGCTTGATTTACCAATGAGAATCCGAGGGAGTTCAAAATCCTACTAATACAAGTGAGACTGGATGATCAGGGACTAGGACTGTTGTTTTGGAGCTGCTGATCAGGGATTTTTGCAGTATTAGAGTCGAGGATTTGTCCATCATCTGAGCCCTAGTAAACAAAGGCAAAACTCTGCAGTATTATTTTGATGTTTATTTCAAGTGTATCATCTTGCAGTGTCAAAGTCAAGTCATGCATCTGTTGATTTTGTAATTGAAGTATTGTTGGTTAAATTGTCCTCCTTACTACTTCATAATTGTGGGAGGAAAACATGTTAGTGGATCAGAGTAGCGCACCACAACAGTGAATGTAACTCTCCTCTAAGACACAGGATATGAGGGAGAGGAGTCAAACTGGAGTCAGCTGAGGACATCTCTTCTACCAGGCACTCAAATTCCCCTAGGAGGATGTTATCCAACCCTTGAAACCTACTTGGGATACTTCTTCCAGTAGAGCTACACCTGCAGTGTAAGCAGGGTGCAGACATTTTGCCACAGTCAAACCGTATGCAGCCTGGTTATGCTTTGTTGTGTTCTTGGCAGCACTGAAGGAGAACGATTTAGAGAATTTCTTTCATGTATGTGTTTGTAAAAGGCACGGTACTGGATGTTCGACATCACTAAGGAGCCAAAATAAATACACTGTGGTAATGACCTTCAGGATGTGGAAGAGAATGTTCTATCACTTAATGATAAGTAAATAAACAGAATAGCAATTCTGGCCTTGTTAATTACACAATGTCATTAACTTCAATACAGTAGTAGACACCTGGCTCCTTCTTACCATGCTTTTAAAGTTCTGTGCTAAGAACTGGACCTGTACAGTCCTTTCTTCTCAGTTAAAAATCAAAGTTCATTCTTATACAGGCTGAGAAACTGTACAAGATTTTGATAAAATACATGGCTAATTCCAGTGGTACAAAGGCCTTACTCTTCTTCCCACCTCTCCCTGATTTTAGGACCCATATTAAAAGGAAGCAGAGTTATCTTTCAGGTAGTGTTGATGCCCATCTTCATAACACCCCTCTAAAAGATGTTTCTGGATATGTAATCATTAGCATTCATTTCTTCGGAAATGCAGAGAACCCTCGGTTTCCAGAGCCAGAAAGTACAACCTCAGATAACCATCACTTGGCACTTCTCCCTGGCCAATTTTTCACTGCTGCTTTCACACACATTTGTCACTGGCGGTTCACTAACGAGGAGTGGTCAGTTTCTTGTTACAGCAGGGAGGATGACCTAAACTTTTCCTGCCCTGTTGCTCCAACAGTGTTTGCTGAATTTTTTTTCCAGTTCACGTTAATCCCGCCTGAGCCAATACTGAACTGTAAGCACATACCCTATCAAGGAACATTTAAAAGATTTGTGTGACTGCATTTATATTCTCTGTGAGTAGACATGGTTATAATACTTTCTTTTCCTGCATTTTTCACTGTGATTCAACATTCCTGTACACAAGACTGTGCCACTTTATGGATTGTCCTTCCATTTAAGTTGACAGAGAACTTGTATTAAAAGTTTGAAAGAGAAGTTGCTGCCTTCTCTGCTATTAATAGCATTGCTGCTTTATATAACTTCATGATTCCCCTACAGTGGATAAATTATAACAGACAAATAAGCATCTCTGCCCACAAGGAACTTTTACTTCTGTATAAAAAGAGCTTAAAAGATACACAGCAGGAAATCCAATGCAGAAAACAGACTGAGGTTTGGAGGGCAGAGAGAAAATGCTGCAAAGAAGGAGCAAGTCTGCAGAAGGTCAAATCTTACTCTATTGAAGAGGGACAGGCACCAGAATTAGGGCCGGCATTAATGTCTCATAATAAATACAGAAATTCCTGGATGAGGAGTAAAAATTGAGACATCAGGAAAAGAGAAGAAGAGGCTATTTTTCTTATAAAGTGTTTAATTTTCCAAGTGTATTTCCTCTTGGCCAAGTTTTGTCTCACTTCTTCCTATGAGCCAAGGATGACATGTCACTGAGTCACATCTCACTTCAGCTGCGTTGCATCTTCAACAGCCTTTGTCCCCACTCCTTCAGCATTTTTGCCAGTGCTACCTCCTGTTCTCCTTGCTCAGACACAAAGCTCGGGCAGGGTGGAGGGACAGTGAGCTTGCCCATACCCACCACCACTCTTTGTGCTGGGCCACCTGTGTGCCAGGCTGGGCTGCGGCATAGCTTGGCTTTGTGGTGATCAGGGTGCTGGGTGGCACCAAACAGCTCCTATGGGACCCACAGGGGCCAGGTAAAGACCCTTGTGCTGAATTGCATCAAATAAAGGGTTTCATGCTGCAGGCAGAGGATTTGGACAGTAAAAGCATGGTTTAAATAATATGCTGTCTCTAGAAGCCAAATATGTACTACAAGAAATCACTAAGAGCAAGCACCTCTCCCTCTCCCCCCAGATTATACAATTTAAAAGGGCATAGATTAAAATTTATCATGCATTGAGTTTAATGTAAATATCTCATGCCTGTAAAAACATTTAAGACATTATAAAGGTTTCAAAGTCAAGCACCCATAATAATTAGAAACATGATAATTTGGATGAAGCTTTGCAGCTTTAATTCTTTTTGAGTGCACTTGCATCCTTGTATCCATCCTGGTAGTCTTAATTTGTATGATCACATACAACATTCTCAAGAATACAGCATGCTTGATTAAGCTGGAACTGGTTCATATGTTTTTGTCAAATGTGCTGGAATGGGAGGGATGTCTCCAGGCACCTTTCTTTCTGCATTAAATGCTGACACAGCTGAGGTGAGAAGTTAGGTGAGAAGCTCAATGTACTGGTCAGTGAGGTGATTCATGCTTCTGGTACTGACACAGAGCACTCTTACGGGGAGTACCACATTTGCTCCCAGTAAATTTCACCACCAGCTGATCCATGACCAGTGCAAATCTTGCACAGAGGGAAACTGTAGTGCTTGATGGTTACTGGTGCACTCCCAAAGTGTGTCACTCAATGGCTAAGAGGCCTGGGTGGCCCAGAAACCTTAGGGCAATCAAAAACTGAAAGACGTCTCTTTATGCACCAGTTTGTACCTTTCTGCAGTATGGCAACAACTTTTGAAAATGTATTTTCAGGTTCTTCATTTTAGCATGGAACCTAAGGTTGTGGCAAACAAGAAAAATCTAACTTAATTAACCCAAGGATATGATTTTAATATGGAATTTGCCTTGCTCTCACTAATGCGCTGGTTCTGCAATACAACTTCCTGCTATTGGTTAGTGTCGGAAGGGCTGACCTTCTCTACAGCATTGGGCCTCCTAGAGGTTGCACCTTTGGAAGGGTGAGTTCAGAGCAGGAGATGAATGCTATGGGTCACATGAATTTAATACAGCACTCCAGGAAACTCGTGAGCTGCTACAACTGTGCTCTCACCAAGCCCAGCAGCTGAGTGCAAGGTACTGCACAAAAGGAGGTCTTTGCATTCACAGAGTTTACTCGAAGTTGCTTGGCACATCAACAAGGTAACATATTCACCAGAAGAAATGAGGACTCTCTAACACAAGGGCACAATATATTCACTAGAAGAAATAAGGACTCTCTAACAAGCAAGTTTATCCTAGAACAGACCATTAAAATAAAGAAAACCACTTGTTTATCAAAAAGTTCGTTTAATTACCAAGAAGAAGCCAAATGTGACAAATCCATGACAACACTGAATTGTTATTTTACTGGAAACTTTATGTTTTAAAATAAAATCTTCTCTACCACAAGGCTTAACTTATTAAGACACAGGAGTACAGACAGTATTTGCCTAATAGCAAGCATTATTATGGATTAATTACCTTAAGAAAAAGAAAAGTGAAACTGCAGTTATCAATATACAACAGAAAGCTTTTTGAGATGAAAAGGATTCACACTCCACACGTTTCCTCAGCCTTTCTCAAAACATACCAAATATATTAAATGTGAGGGGATTTATATATACAGATCACTGTTTGTTTCTCTACAAAGCTATAATACTGAGAAGAATGCTGCCAGGTCAAATTAAGAGTTGCTGATTTTTATTATTTCATTGGAAATCCTTCAACATTTTTTTGTTCTGGGGTCAAAGTCAAGAGACTGCAGTAAGAATCCTACCTTTTATATTTTTAAGCAAATTTTTAATTTTTCTGTACCACAAAGCTAGTACATATGAAAAGAAAGTATCCTAAAAATTCATAAAACAGATGGCAAATAACCAACCACCTACCTATCTTCTCTAAATGTCTTATTTTTAAGAAAATGGGCTTTTAAGACAACTTCATTTGTGGGTGGGCATTGACTCATGAGTTTTGAACACTCACTGTGGCAATGTAAATCTGGATCAAAACTTAAATTCTGTTTCAAAAAAAAAAACAGTTGAAAGAAATTTAAAGCAACAGAAGTGCTTGTATTCCATTTAATTTTCAGACTATCCAAATTAAATATGTATTTTCAAACCACTCAAGCATTCCCTGGCATTGCTGCTAGTCAAAACACAAGAGGAACCTGTTAGTGTCTCAGTCACTGGAGGTTTAATAAAGAGTTTAAGCAAGCGCCTGTTGGGAATGTTCACGGCATAGCAGGTCCAGCCATGGAGGCAAGAGGAGGTCAGATCATCCCTCAGATTTTCTCATCTTTTTGATTTCTAGAAAGGAATTATTATTGAGACACTTCAAATGGGGGCAGTGCCATGCAGCTGTGACAAATCAGTAATGATACTGTGGTTTTTATGTACTGAAGATTTTTATATCATATTCTATAATATCCTTACACAGATAAGTTCACAAGGTAAGATAAAAGAAGCTGTCAAGTAGATAAGATTTAGTAATTTTCAAGCTGATTAAATAATATTGTTGATGACAGAGGTTAGCACAGGTCTGGCTTGGCAAACAACAATAATTGCTGATCATAATAATAATAATAATATGGACTAGAACAGGAAGCTACTCTTCCTCCAAGCTTCTGAGCATATACACTGCAATCATGACAGCATACATAATGGCAAGTTAATCATAAAAACAATCACCTGCAAAATTCATGACCTTGTTTGAAATATTTTAATTGCCTTGTCATGCAAGTATTCTCCAAGGTTACTCTGACTGAACAAAGTCAGAAAAATACTTTGCATTTTGTCAGATAATGTGTTTTGTAGACACATGTTTTTATACTTCTGAAATAAAAGGAGGCAACTGTCTGTACATCCTACAGGCTTCTTGTATATTTAACATATTCCATAAATCATAACATAGTTATTGGTCATGTACAATGAAATGCTACAATCCAAGAAGGGCAGCAGATATTCAGGATTTCAGATTTCAGCAGATATTCAGGATTCAATGCTAACTTTTTTCCCTGGAACAGATGTGAAAGAGACAAACTACAGATTGGTAGGAGTGGGAGCAGCAACAATAGCTGAAGATTATTAGAATGCTGTTTTCACCTGACAATTTCACATCACTAAAGTCCATTTAAAATCTACTTTTGCCACTAAATTAACATGTGGAGCATTTAAATTTGTATGTGTGACAGATGCAGAGAGGAAAAAAATAGTTTCTCATTTGTAAGCATCTCTTTTACTGAAGAGCCAAGTCAGCTAAAGAGAAAAGCAAGACAAAACTCTATCTGTGTGCAATTCCTGGAATCTTACTCATCTCACTTCCTGATTCTTCTTTTTGGCCTCCTTTCCCTTAGGGCCCTCCCACCTCTATAAACACCACAACAATAATTATTGCGTCAGTGGAGACTTAAACATTCTTGACATCCTCACATCTAACAAGTACAGGACATTTCACAAAGGCCTAGCCTGGCTTTCAAGAAGTGGGTCAGCTTGACACGTCCCATGTGCTTCTGAAAGCCTGCAGTCTTTGCGCTTGCTCATCTATGGTAATGGGCACCCTACCAATGCACGGGCTGGAAACAAAACACTGCCTGGTTTGCCAGGGGAGCTTTAAATTGTTTACCAAAAGCATGTAACTCTCAAATTTCCATCCTCAACATCATAGAGAGGATGTCTTATGGTGCCTGGTCACACAGCAGTTCCCAAACTCGGCAGTTTTGTGACCCACCTGCCCCCCTCAGCTAAAAGAGTGCTGGAATTCCTCCAGCTGCATGCAGGGGTCAGGCTGCTGATGTGCCCAGCCAGGGTAAGACAAAGGGAGCGCAGAGTGTTTCCATCCATTAGTCCAAGAAGCCTACAGGAAGAGCTCTTCTCTTCTTTCATTTCATCTCCTCCTGTCCTTCAGCCTCACTTCATTTGGTTACATACCACAACAGGTTTTTTTAGTCCTGGCCGATCTGACCAAACTCTTTTCCCATAGAGATTCTGGCCACTCTGGGGTTTTTTTTAATCACCCTTCAATAGTTTTTCCTATATTTCAACATTTAAATCATGCCAACTTGCTTCCACCCTCAGCAGAAATTCATGATGACTCAGAAATGGATCTTGTCCTGCTAGCTGAGAATCACTTCTCTAATAGTGCTATGGTATGATATCTGTTTTCACAAAGGGAATAAGCCAATGTGTCTCATCATATTTTCTATCCTGCCCCCACATAAATTTCTGTTGTGAATAAAAACATTCTATTCAGCTTGGAGGACATTTTATTTTTGTGCACATTTTGACATTTTAGTTAAAGTATGATGTTTGTACAGTAACCCAGGCAGCGGAGACCATAAAATCTTCTATTTATGATCTATTCCAGCGAACAGATTTTCAGTTCTCCTTAAACTGACTTTTAATAATAAGTTAAAAACCCACAACTCTATGAACCAGAAGATGACCCAAAATAATTGTTCTTCAGCGTGGAAATAGGATATGGCGAAGACATGTGAATAGTTACTTTGGAAGAAAAGCATGAAGTTAGCTATGAATACTCTAAACTCATTAACAAAATGCAAAGAAATAATAAAAGAAAGATTGGACTGCAGAGATTAAATTTGGTGAGATTTTGTATAAAGAGTGTATCATACTTCTATAAAACTTGGTGTGCCTGTAGACCACAGTGCTCATGTACAGACCAGAAAGGCAAGAACAGAATAAAGAGAACAAGCCCGATCCTACTGTGTATACATGCTGATGTTCAAGTACCAAACCTAAATAAATATAGATATCTATCTATATCTCTCCCTATATATTGTGTAGATATATAAATACCACAACTGAAGCATTGGCAAACAAGTGAGATTTCTAATCACTTTTGCTCTAAGATAGCACAGGCATAGTTGAGTCATACAACAAAATTATTTCTATTAGTGAATTGCTCAGCTTTATCAAAGCAGAAGCACTGTGAGCAGCAATATAGCAATACCGTAAATTGCAAATGGATTACCATTTGATTCAACAAAGTTAATAGGTGATGATGGCCTATAATTCATATGTGATTCATTTTGGCAAGTCTTCCATTTGTCAGTTCGTCAAGCCTATCCTATACATAAGCAATTAAATCAGCAGGGCTAAAAAATGGTCCTTAGAGAAAAGGGCTCAGGTAGTTTAAAGACATCTATCCATCATACTGTTGAAATATCATCATCTACTTCTTAGTGGTTTTCTTTTCCTGCTAGGACCAGTAAATCAGCTCTGTAGGCACAATAATAAATAACATACTGCTGATTTCCAAGCAGCTTCTAGAAACAGGAAAATTAATTCCAAAACAGTTACAAAGAAACTACGCACTGGAAAAGCTTAACTGGGAGGAATACTAAACAAAGAACAGCAAACAGTTACCATCACTACAAACGGGAGATATTAAATTTCAGAGAAGTGGCTGGAAATGTGTCAGGCTGGCAGCCACAGCACAAGCACTAAATTCATGTGCAGCTAGGAGGCTTGGTCCTATAGCGGGGACAAAGGACACATACAGAAATAGACTCCCAAGTAGAATCCTGCCTCTGTTTCTTGATGACAGCCAGAATGCTATCGGCATCACTGGCACAGATGGCCACAGCCCACTTACTCACTCTTAATGAAAACACAGAGAACAGCCAACACAGGATCCAGGAGCTAAATTAACCTCTGCAACATCAAGGCTGTGCACAAATCTCTATTGTGAGAAGAAGATGTGTTTGTGCCATCAGGACAGCTTAATTCTTACTGGAGCTACCGGAAGGGTGTCAGTCGGGGTTGCTCTCCCCTCTCCTCTGGCTCTGGATTCCCCAAGGAGAGCGATGGGTGTACTGACAATGAGCTGATGCCCAAGCAGCACACCTGCCCAGAGGATATGGCTCCTGGACTGAGGGAGTCATCTCCTGTACTCACTTTAAAACACATGTTCCACCCGTGTACTCCCTGTTGATAGGCTGAACAAGAGGCCGAACAAATACCCTCAGTGCCTGGAATGCTTTGATTACATTTTCTTTGGTTGAAATGGTCCTGTAAAGTAAACATAAATTAAAACCAAGCATACAGAAGAGAATGTTTGCATTTGAATGTTGAAATTAGGCCTCACAAAAGAGAGGCATTTCTTTCTGCAAAGCTAAATAATCTCTAGCTGATCCATCTACTGAAATTCTTTGAGAGCATCAAAAAAAAAAAACCAACCCACCCCAAAAAAACAAAGAGATTTTAGTGGACTAGTCAATGTTTTACAGTGTTTCAAAAGGCCTTTGATTAAATCTCTAAGCCAGAGAGGACTCGAGCAGCTAAATAATCACTAGGCAAAAAGAAAAGTGCAATCATGGTTCAAAAACTGGAGATGGAAAACAAAGAACAGAATTGAACTGCAAGTTTCTGCGATGGCGGAAGGTTAACGCCAGCCGGCTTCGGGGCTCTGCAGCAAGTCTCATATTGCTGCTGTATTTACCACTGGTCTAGAAAGAGGGCTGTATTGTGAGGTGGCAACATTTGCAGCTGTCATAATTATTTCAGCTAAGCAAGACAAGAGGGGACTGTGATGATGAGGAAGTGCTAATGAAACAGAATGCACCATGTAATGGTGAATTAAATTCAATACTGAAAATGCAAAACAACGCACATTACGGAGGGACATGAGTACTGCTTCTAAATCTGACAAGCTCCCATTCATTTATACTAAACCAGAAAGTAGAAACTGGGCATTTATATAAATATCTATGTGCTATCTCTGGTCCTCACAAAGCTGTAGTCAGAAAACAAGTTAGTAGAACACAGACAGAATAAGTAACATACTGGTTAAAACCAAGTATTAGAATACCTCTATAAAACCTCTGGCATCATGTGCAGTCTATCCTCACTCAGAAAAAGTGATGTGAATGTGTTTGTCTAGGGGCATAATTTGGAGAAAGACTTTCCTAAAAAGCAATGCTTTGTTACACTTGGAGTATTTATCCTTGGAAGATGGCAAAAGATGTAATAAAAGCAACCAGAGTAGCAAAGTAGGGAATAATGTCAAGAAGTAAGTGCAGAAACATCTGCTCTCCTGTCTTACTGTCCAAGAAACAGGAATCTGATGGTGGCAATCTCAAATGGGTGACATGAAGCATTTTGGCACAAATGCTAGAAGTGAGACACAGCTGAGGAAGTAGATATGGCAGAAAATTTATTGACAATCACAAAAGAGTTAAGATACGTATACATTTACAAACATAACAAATGTATCTCTCAATGTCTATAATTAGTCAAACACCGTATTTTTAATAAAAATGTAAACAACTAAGCTTTACAGTTTACAACAACATCTAGATATTAGAAAGCAAATTTATATATAGTGGGAGATAGCCTACAGTGCCAGGGTAATTGACCCTCAGGCATGGTTCAGCTTGTGTTTCAACATCCATCCCAGCCACTTCTACTGTTGTACAGTTTGCATCTCCTCCTGATAGGGTATTTTTAGATAACTGCATTTTGTCCAGCCATAAATGCTATTAGACATCACGAAGCAGTCGCATGTGACAGGATATTTTGGTAACTATAGGTGAGAAATGTTTAGCTTCATACAAGCCTTTGTAAGTATCACACCTGCATTACCTCACATGCCATTTCACACAGATGAAGCATAATTAACCTCCTCTGCTTCCTGCTTCTGTGCCTATACTCTAATATGCTGGCAGCTGGAAAAGGGTTTGTGAAGTAATCAACATTTCAGAATCACAGAATTGTTAGAGTTGGAAGAGATCATCCAGTCCAACTTTGTTGCCAAGGCAGGGTCATCTAGAGCAGGTGATACAGGAACACATCCAGGTGTATTTGGAATATCTCCAGAGAGGGAGACTCCACAACTTCCCCAGGCAGCCTGTTCAGGGCTCTGCCACCCTCAATGTAAACTTCTTCCTCATGTTCAGGTGAAATTTCTGTCTTAATTTACAGCTCCTCATCCTGTTGCTGAGCATCACTGAAAAGAGTCTGGCACCATGCTCTTGACACTCACCTTTGAGATATTTATATACATTAATGATATGCCCTCTCAGTCTTCTATTCTCCAGAGTAAACAGGCCCAGCTCCCTCGGCTTCTCCTCATAAGAGAGATGCTCCAGACCCCTCATCATCTTTGTGGCCTCTGCTGAACCCTCTCCCGAAGCTCCTTGTTTTTCCTGTACTGAGCAGCCCAGAACTGGACAGAGGTTCTAGACTTGCCAGTGACATTCCCTTCCTTTTCTAATGTTTTCCAAGGCAAGCTTGCCAACCTGTAAACCATTTCTCTTTCATTGCTGCCATGTGAATATATTAGTGCGGGCAACCACTGAATAACCAACAACATTAAGCACAAACAAAACCAACCCGCAACACACAAACCAAAGAAGGAAAACAGGCTCCGAACAAAACCCCCTCAGAAACATTGTGCTGCTCCTCCTGTCCTCCTGAGCTGAGGCATTCCCAAGCTTTCCCACCTCTGGGAAATGCTCCCAGTCGCATTTCCCCTTACCAACTGTAGTGCTGGACACAAGGTGTAGGTAGCATACCTGCATTGTTCCTGTCAGGATGCACAGCTTCTCCGACGCCACACACCAGCCTATCTCCATATATTTTCCTGACCCGCCCAGCCCCGATGGAGGCAGAGCCCGCTGCGATGCTGCCTTCTCCCTCTTCTCCAGCTCAACGTCATGACTCGCACCTGAAGACAGGGTAACCAAGGCTCTTGTTAATAGATCACTTGGAGTGAACTAGAGTGAAATGACACCGAGTGACTGGTGTTTACATATATATATAATGTATGTATGTATGTATGTACATATATATGTGTGTGTGTGTGTGTGTATGTGCATAGTTTACATTCTTTTACAAGAAGAAAGAGTTGCAATTTGATCCTGCACTGCGTATGGGTCATGCCAACTATTATTATGAGCCCAGGTCATACCGGGAGGACAAGGGTCGGCACTATGACTGTTTAATTTCATCAGGAGGGGACAATCCTCGCTGGACTCACTCCGGATAGTCAATCCTTTTGAATCAGTCATTAACGCACTGAAGGTTAAAGTCTTTCTTCCCATTACTCATCTTAGGGTCAGCTTGGTTTTGTCTCGGAGAAAACCTTTCAACAAGTCCAGGTTACACCAGAAAGCTTTTCAACAGGTCTGATGTGCCCCGGTCAATACGAAGAGGAGAATTATCATCACAGTCTCATGACCGTAATGTCAGTGACAGAACTCGAGGAAACAGCATGCAGCTCTGTCAGGGGAGTTTTAGGGTAGAGATCAGGAAAACGTAATTCACCCAGAGCGTGGCTGGGCACTGCAAGAGGCTCCCCACGGAAGTGGTCACAGCACCGAGCCTGGCAGAGTTCAAGAAACATTTGGACAGAGCTCTCCAGCGGCATATTCAGATTCCATGATAATTTCATAACGAGGGGACAGTCACCATTCGGCTGGCAGCGACACTCTTCAGTAACGCACTGAGGGTCAGCGTCCCCTTCCCCGCTACCCTCGGGGGCTCCGAGGGCGAAGAGCGGGCGAAGAGCCCGCGACTGGTCCGGGTCGCGCCGGACAGCCCCCCAACAGCTTTGGAGCGCACGGACGGCCCCAGCGGCAGACCCGAGAGAACCCGTCCGGTTCACCTCTCCCGCCGCCGCCGCCGCTCTCCGTCTCCGGCCTC
>VYZR01051813.1:21124-31505 GCA_013400675.1 Oxylabes madagascariensis | reverse complement strand
AATATTAATATCTGAACTATGTTCCTTCAGTTTCAGGAGAGGGGCCTAAGATTACACAAAGCTTGTGGCAGAGGGAAGGTAAGGCTGCTTTCTCTGATAATCCACAGGTCAGGCTTAGCTCCATCTATGACTGATGCAGAAATTCCAGGAGTTTTCTGTGTATAGAACAGAGATATTACATCTGATACCAGTAACAAAGCAGGTTAAAGCCACTGCCAGCTATTGACTGGCAATGCCAGCTGTTGATCCAGGTCATTATGCCACTCTGCCTGTGATCAATGCAAGGAATTATATTTGCTCTCTTCACTACGAGGCACTTAATGATTCTGAATGATCTTACCTGACAGAACAGGCTGAACAGACAGTGATTCTCCAGTAGGTATCAGGTATTGTTTGTTTTGCTGGCAACTGTGAGAGTCTGTTTTTTATGTGTAAAATCTGAATAAGAGTTGGACAGAAGCAAAGCACCCATTCAGAGATGGTTTGGTTTTTTACAATCTCCATTCTCACAGAAAACACATTAGCAGTCCTGGTCTCTGGAAAATATTATAGTATCTTCACTAGAGGAATACCTACATTTGCAAAGCTCGCCAAAGAAATCTCACTGCCTTAACATGGAAATGAAGCAGATTCTTAACAGAATTTGAAGATCCTAATTTTAGTGGAGGTGCTGTCAGGGAACAGAACAGCGTGACCTTGGCAGAGCTCTGGTACTAACTATGGTTGCTGACACATGAAATGGAGATTTGATGGAAGCGTTCCTTGCAGTATCTCAGTGTAAAACTTGATTGTTTTAATTCCTTTAATCAAATTTTTAATCAAGTTACCATGTGGCCACACTGTGACTGTAATTGCATATATGGATTTATATGCAGCACATTAAAAGCCTTGCAACAAAACCAACAATTTAAAATATTTCTTTTCATAGAGGAATAGTCTTCCAGCTCTTTGCTATTACACAATTGGATGTAATTGCTTGTCAGTAGGTGACTGCTTAGGAGATGTTTTGCCCTGATTCTAAGGAAAGAAAAAGGAAAAAAATTACAGCTTGCATTAAGCATCGAAAATGAGCAAGCCAGGCAGAACTCTGACTTAAAAATGTTACCAGCTTCCAAGTAAGTTTGCTGATGGCTACACGGGGCATGATGAAGATTTAATTATATTGTATGATAAAATATATTTTATTTGTATTTTGTTTATCCTCACAACAAACAGGAATTCTTTCGCTTAAGTTCTAGATCTGAATAGGCAGGTGTTTCTGTAATGTGTCATCATTAGGCCTGTGTTTCACAAGTTCATGTTCCATTCTCTCTCCTGTTGAATAAAGTTGTGTTTTATATACGTGCTAAATAGATTTGTTAGATAATTTTCAGTGTCCACCAAAACGAAATAATTGCCTTCCAATAAGGGGATCTTTTGGCCTTTCTTTTACCACATTCCACAGAATAGAAAAGAAATTTGGTGTAGTTTTTCCAAATTTTTTCCATTTTTGTGTTTAAAAAACAAGACCACTCCCAATATTATTTCTGCTTTAAAGAAGTACTAACAGTTCAGCAGGAGCAGAAAACCCTTCGAATAACCTCTCATTTTTAACTTTGCTGTAAATTGACTCATCTTCTGGACATCAAACAGCCTTAATAGGTAATGTAGTTGATGTTCCTGTAAGCATAGCCTTATGCCCATGGAATATTTTCTTGTGTTTTATGCATCCTCCCTTTAAATAACTCAAATGGTGGGCACATTTCCTTCAGAGACTAATTTCTAGGCCTAAATATTTAGTAAACAAGTCAGTTGTGGCTTATTAACTATTTGAATATTATTTGCACTGTGATAGTTAATAGGGCTTGTAGTGCTGGCCAGTCTGAAGCAATGTAACAGAGCTGTCCTTGGTTTCCCTGAGCCAGGTGGACTGTGGAGCATCAGCTTTTCTCCTTGGTGTGAGTGCTGCACCGGAGATGAGGCTGAGTCCCCACAGGTCTGTCCTGCCGTGGTGCACAGGGAGCTCTGCCTCCTCTGCAGCACCCGGGGCTTTCGGCAGGGATGGCTCTGCTGGCCACACCATCATTGCAAGCAATAAACTAATGCTTGGGTAGCTCTGCCAATACTGAGCAGCCTTTCTGGTTTCAGCCACTCTTTTGGGTTGTTTTCCCCCAAGTATATTTTGAATTATCTTTTTCTAGTCTTTCTTAATTTTTTTTTCTGAAATATTGCTAGGTAACATGCCCATGACTACTAAGTCAAAAATCTTCAAATTTTAAATAATTCAAAGATAGATTTCCAGCTAATTTATTGCCTCTTTTGCTTTGGAACCTACTTGGCTAATACAACAGATTGTAGCAATCAAAAAGAGTCAAGGAATCTTAAAAAAAAAATAAAAAGAGCCATAAAAAAAATAAAAAGAGCCATAAATGTCACTACATTTGACCAGGAGCAAGTACCTTATAGCCCCATTTCTAGTGCCATACCATATAAATTTACTTATCTTAATACTGAAAGAAACTTATTAAGCTTGGAGAGGCTCTGATTTCCATCAGTGTCAGTTATAGGACATGGCGGTCAAATGAAGGTAAATAAATATTATTTTTATTAATAGGTTAATATGATTTTATGAAGAAAAATACTAAACCATTAGTGCTATAAAAAGAGCCGCAGTTTTCAACAGAAATATCAAAGTTCAAAGGATTTTAATACATGTTGATTTGTTTGTAGACAGGTCGATGTTTCTTCTACACAGAGATCTGTCCCTTGAAATGCAAAATTTTTCTATACATCAGAATAAAAAGGCAGTGAACAAAAGTAGTTTGAGCTGTCTTCTTTGAAAAAAAAGTTCCTTAATCCCTTTTTGAATTTTCAGCTCATGTTTTAGTCAGCAAAACAAACACACTGCTCAATGTTGTAGGCAATGATAACACCAGGGTAAACACAGGGAATGCTTTTATTAATGTGATCTAAGCATTTAATTGCCTTCCTTGTAGTTTAATCTTATCTTTACACATTGAAGCAATGCATATTGTACATTTCTGATCCTCAAAGGACAGCTATTCATATGGCATTGTAGAGTAAGACATTATCACCAGAAACCTGACAGGCCTGTAATGTTGCTTGTCAGCTGAGGGGCTAGGAAGTTTCTTATAATTATGAAGGAGCTGTACAAAAGATCATGGTTTGCGAAAGGCAATGCTGAATACCATTTGATAATTAAAGAGAAGGAGTGAAGTCAAGATGTGCCATGAGTGCTTGGTTCTGGTGAGAAATGAAGTGTCAGAATTCAGTAACCCCCAAACCAGAGAGTTCAGCCTCCAAATGATACATTTACAATTAGCTTAAAATTAAAGAAACAAAGCTTTAAATTATGAGTGATAAAAGGACTATAAGCCTAATCCTCATTTTAGGAGCCATGTTTATAATAAGCCAATTAGCAAAAGCGATAGTTCGCATGTTCAATTTAAAATTTTTCAGATTACAGCTACGTCTCTGTACTTGCACATGCAGAAGAACACACATCAAACTAAGTAGAGAAGCTTGTTTGGTTTTTTTTTTAACCAGCTATTTTAGTTTCCTCTCTGAAGGCAAGCAACATAACACCAGGATCCCTTTTTCTGTTCTAGACCTAGATTTTGTTTTGCTTGCCTAAATGTGTGTAGGTAGAATTGTGGGAAGGCTGGATTTCAGATCTTGTTTTGCTGGTGTTTATTATGTTTATCCTTTTCTTTTTATAGAGGGACTATATCTCCTAATATGTTTTAGAGCTGTGCTCGCTTTTTAAATTTTTTTTTTTGTGGTATCCCCATAGTAATGCCTGAATTTCAAATGTCTCACTGGCTGGAGTGGGCGTCTGCCATAATTACAGAATCCATCCCCTTAACACAGAACCTATTAGGACTTCCTGTCCCTCCTGTGGTCTATTTCCATAAATATGGCCAGCATTTCATCCCATTTTTTCCTTTATTTATTTTTACTACTCCCACCCATTTCTTCTTTTAAAATGTGTGATGAAGCACTGGACGTTGTGCAGAACTCAGGAAAAAAAGACACAGAAATGTGTAGTCTTAAATTTTCCCTCTGTCATTAGGCTGTACAGCTTCCCTTGGGATGTGCTGCAATTTAGGCTGCTAGAGCCAAGGAGCCAGGCTGCACTATTGCACCCCTGTATAAACTCTGCCAAAATGTCCTGCATCAATATGCACAGTACTTGCTAATATATTAGGTAACATGAATGCAGTTACATCCATATGTCCTGAATTCATATGCCAATATGCAGAAAAATAGTTAGATAACTCAATAAAATGTAAGTATTCATTTCATATATTGTGAGCATGTTTGTTTCGAAACACAATGTCTTTGCCAACCCTCTAAGCACCATTTTTCAGTCTGTCTTAGAAATACTATTCTAGGCAGCTAAAAAAAAACCTAAGAGAATTTGAATTATGTATGTCTTGGCCTCTTCATCTGTAATTTTCATGCAAAGGCAAAATTGTATAGCACATTTATTTCAACTCAAATCTGCTACAGGCCAATATCCTAAATTTAGACCACTGACAAAGTCTGTTTTAACTGTGTGTAACTAATTCATTTGACGTAACAGTAAACTTATATTGTCTCAGAACAGGAGCATGTCAGAGAAATTTCTGGAAAGCTTCTGATGTGTGACACTAAAGTTCAGAGGGAATCTTGTTTTATCCTTTTACTATTTTTAACAAATAACTGAGAAATGGAATCTCCTTTTCCATCTTAAATTTCCCATGGTTTATATCCTTTAAAAGTAAATATAACCAAGTACAGGGATATCCTTAAATATTACTCTGTTTCCTCATAGCTGTTGAAGCTGACAATCAGTTTGCTTGTGTCATTTGTAATACCAACAATTCATCAGTGTATTTTGGACTGTTGCCTAAATAATGTTCTGCATGATTATTTTTTTCCAGCAGATCTGCAGTTGGGCTCTCATTAGCTTTGATAAAAGCAAATGATTTAAAAGAATGTGACTTTAGAACCATTAGGCAGGTTCCCCTTGAACTTTCTCAAGGCCAGGAGCCTGCCCTGCTTTTTCCTTTTTCAGATTTATGTGAGCACCCGTTGCTTTTAGTGGAATCACTTCTGATTTACAGTGGTTGAAACCAGGCTTTAGGGTAGAATAATTGACTTGGTAACAATGTAAAACAATAAGCATCTGCTCTGATCCTTTCTGTGTAGATTTATATATAATAAGAGTAAGCATTTGGGAAAGGTGAAGACAGCATTAATATTATTGTGTGTGCTTTTCTGTGTGCCTTCTGCTTGGTTTTTGAACTTGAGGGGTCTATTGGGAAATTTAAGAACTCTTATCATTTACTCTAATAATAAATTCGTCAAGACACAGCTCTTGTAATACTTCGTTCTTGGTTTTGATTCAATTATTTTGACATTACTGAAATGAACCTAGAAATGTCTCTCAACTGGGGAATAGAAAGGCAAAAAGAACAACATAATAAAGACGCCATGAAGAAAGCTGTGTGAAGAGCCAAGTGATTCAAGAAACAGACAGGTAGAATGTTTCTCATTTCCTGCTGGCCCATCTCAATATACTTCAACTAGTGAACCGTATTTTACCATCAGCGTCTTTCATACAACTACAGCAGTTTTGCTCTGATCATTGATCCTTTGCTTTTTACTGAGCTGAAAATAAAGGATTTTGAAAACAGGTTGGGAAAAAGAAAAGCTGTGTATTTCTTCGGGGAAAAATCATCTTAAAACCCACTCTGTCTTAGAGGATTACTGGAAAGGCCTGTCTGCTTTTACCTGCATTTCATGCCATTCAATGGAATGTAAAGAAATTAAATTGGAATGAAATAGGGATGACAAAAGAGTTAAGGGGAGCTGAGGATGTTTGGTCCCTTCTGAATGTGGGAGTGAAAAGCTTTGTATAACCTTTCACATGATTAATAGAATTAAGTTGTATTAATGCCATTGTTAAGTACCATTTCCTTGTAGTCTGTCTTCTATTTTACTTCAAAGCCTTAGTTCAAATCCTAAATTACGTTAATTTAACAGACAGATGACACCCAGGGGAATTAGTTTGTGTAACAAAATAAACATCAGTACTTGTTGCATCTCAGCAGAGAACTCTGAAGCTTTTGCTAATGATCTGAACAACTGACTCCATATTTAGATATTTAGATTGTGTTCTAATTTTGTTGTGCATGGTCCATTGCAGCTTGGCTTCTTGGAGGAAGCACAGTCTCCTGTAGCTCATCTGTATTTCCTATCTTTAGATTGTTGCATGATAATTAAAAGCTGGAACGCAATTATAATATGGCACTGTAAATATGTCATAGGTTTTTCTTATGTTAGTGGCAGAATTTCTTGCAGCAGGTTTGTTTGAGGTTATTTTCCCTGTGTTTTCAATTGTGTTATATTGGCTTTATCAGTTACTTGTGACAACAGGCTGGACTGCTTTGGGCATGGCTACTGTACTGCCAGCGCTCCTGGGCGTGTTGTCTTTCTTGATGAGAAATTCTGCTCCCATGGGATTTTTCATTTGACAACGTCTGACCAGGATTTCTGTGAGTCTTGCAGCGTGGCCCATGTATCTGTAGCCATAGCCTAGGTTAAGTCTGGAAGTCTTGGAGTTGTCTGGTTTGTGCTCAGGTGCCTTTTGCTGTCCGTGGAGCAGAGCTGGTGTGCTGTGAGCAGGACTGTGAGGGCACAGAGCCGCTGCTGTGCTGTGCTGTGCCAGTGGCTCAGCCCACTGTACCCACACCCAGACTCACTACCTTCACTGAAACATACCCCACAGTGCATGGGAATGAATTTCCCTAGGGCATCTTGAGTTATTGTATAAACCATAATTTTAGGTTTTAATGTGTTTTGAAGTGCACATCTCACTTATAAAAGCCGGTGACTTCTTGGATCCTGTGAATTGTTAATCTGTATGGGAGAAAAGACAACTCTTCTCAGGTTTGCTGTTAAACTTAAATTAGGATATCTAATATAATTATTTTTTGCCTGTAGATAAATTATTATTTTTTTTAAAAGTCAGCATACTTAACAATTTTTCAAATGATTTAAGAAAATATTGTCAAAAATTTAAGATTTCCTACTAGTCTGACTGTATTTCTACAGGTAAGCTGGCCAGGGAAAGGAGTATGTTTGAAAAACAACTGTAATTGAAAAGACTGTGCTGTCAGGAGTCTATAGCGTGATGAAAATAACAAAATTAGGAAAAAAATCCACATCCATGGAGAAAAATGCTTCCAATTGCAAACCTGTTATGTATAACCCAGTACATCTTGGTGCTGTTGTCAAGCCATTTAGTGACCTTTTTTTTTTTTTTTTTTTTTTTTTTTTTTTTTCTTTTAACAGTGTTCAAGCTCTGAGCTCTCAAATAGATAGAATTCTTTCTCTCTCCTATTCATGTCATCTGTGTATCAGGGTAAGGTCAGTTCAAAGACAGCCCCAGGGACCTTGCATTGTGGCTCTGTGCTCACAGAGCTGACCTATTGATAAACAGGGGAGTTTGGTGCTTGGATGTGCCAGTCTGTGCTTCAACAAATATTTACTCAGAAGTGAGAATCAAAAACAATACATGAAAGCTGAGCTTTCATTTCTTTTGGGGTTTGCTTCTTGTCTTATTTTGGGAAACTGCATTAAAAGCTTTTCTTCCATGGGATATACTGATGATGCTGTGGATAAGTCAGATCTGAGTGTGCGTCTAACAACTGGAAAAAATTATTCTGGCTGGCAGCTGAGAATTGTAAGAGTGATAGTGAGATATGGTTGGTGTCACAGCAAACCTTCAGATAATCTGCAGCAAATGTAAATGAACGTGGTGGGAGCTGCTGTTCCATCACATGTCTGTGGTGAGAGATGCCCTTCCCTGTTCAGCACTGTGTGGGATGTGGAGACAGCAGGAATCCCTGTCTGGATAGGAGTGACCTCAAATGATTTCAGATGGGACAAGACCTCTGCATTTCTTACCTGATAAAAAGTAGGTCCCCATGGCCCTGCAGCTGGGACCCTGAACCCTGCTAGGCATGTCCTGTGGTGCATCAATGACTGAGTGAGTGCAGTTATGTATTTTAGACTTGGCCAGTTTCTGGCAAAGCAGCTTAATTCCATATAACTTTCTATTTGCTGCTATTACTAATTTAACAATGATTCTTATTATTTTTCAAAATAAATACAAATAAAGGGGTTTAACTTGTTGAAACTGATTTGTGTGAACCACCTTGTGTCAAGGTGGTTCTACCAAATGTGTCATTTCATAGATAATGTCTGACCCAAAGATGTGCAAATTTAACAAAACTGGAGACTTTTTTTGTATTCTGCTTTGTACTCTAAATAATGTTTTTCCTCCCTGTTATACTTGAAAAAATTAGGATGGATAGAATCTGAAAGATAAAGTATATTCCCTGACAGGTGCACAATTATTTTATGCAGGGTAGTTGTGTGTGTGTGCATGTGTGGTGTAACTTTTTTCTCACTGAAGTAATTGGAGACAACACTAAAGTCTATAAATTATTCCAAAGTCAAATCCTGTTGTAAACAAGCTCATAAGAAATCAGGAGCTTCTTAGATTATTTCTGTCCTTAGATGTTTAGCATAATGACTTGTTTCCAATGAACCATTACTTGTGCCTCTGGAGTTCCCATAGAGGAAATTAAGCATTAAATTTTAAGTGTTATTTTTTTTTATTTTCCACCTGCCATCCTAATTGCAATTTTCAAAGTTTGCTTCTAGTGACAATGGAAATGTACATTAAAATAGAAAAATAGTTAAAATTAATAAAAATAAGGGTCATAACACCAAGCAGGAATGGTTGGAACTGAAGCAGTTATGACTGAAACCCAGTGCCTTTGGCAGGGCTGCGCTGTAGTTTCACTGAGCCTGTTCCTTCAATGTGCATTATGTTTTCCCTGGTATGTAGGTCAATTAAGATTTGGCTTATCTTTTTCACTTACCTGGTTATTCTTCAGGTAACACGATTCTGTATAAATTATTTCGGTTTCTCTTTGTTCCTTGTAACACTTTTGAGCCCTAACTGCTATATCAACAATGCGTCTTAGTCCTTGAGCCCTGTGCACTATTGCAGATCTATAATTGGTAATGGTTGTGTTTGTGAGTCCTCATGATCTGTTATGAAGAGAATCCCTTTGTTCCTTGAAATGAAGGATAAACCCATTCTTGCTTCACCGTAGTGTGGTGTCACGGTGAAATTTTGTGCTGGATATTTTAAGCAAGACACTGAGATCTATTGGGGTACTTTGTTTTGCTTGGATCTAGAGGATGGGCAAAATGAAGCAGAGACAAGTAGTTCCAAGTTCTGCTGTCTGCTGTTGGATTCTGTCCTGTAAGAATGTGTTTTGGTAGAAGGCACACTCTTAATCAATCATTCCAGGTGCAGCAGTGAACAAAACACCAGCAATCCTCCTGTTTATCTCAGTTCAGATTCATGGGGTGCTTTGTAGATGATGGGTGATCCTCAGAACAGCTCTGTAAATCAGGAAATCAGAGGTACCAGTAGTCAAATGTCAGGTGGGAGTTGGGGCTGTGGGGCATCTGGTGCTGCTGTTGGGAGTTCCATTTAAAGCAGGTTGTGCTTGTGGAGTTTTGCTTTCTGTGAAGTTAGGTGGGCTTTTTCCTCTTCAAGGAAGTAATGGTTTTCCAAGGATTTTGATTGGTCTCTTGAGAGACACTGGAAGAAAAGAAAAAACCCGAAAAGTTCAAAAAAATAATGGGAAACTAATAATCCAAACTTTCTCCTGTAATTTCTGAGGATGGAATATATTGGAGGTCCTTCTAGAGGTGTGTAGAATAGAAGCGTCCTTTAAAATGCAATTTTGAAGTAAGCACTTTTTTCCCCCGCTTTTCAATAAGTCAGCATTATTCCAGAAATCTCTGTGCTTCAGGCAGTGGGATGTAACCTGCCTTTCCAGATACATCTCTCAGTTCCCATCCAAGCCTGCTCTGGTGGGACTGCAAGCACTGCTGGAGACTGGGCCATGAGGCTTAGCGAATAGAGAAATGCTCCCGGAAAGGGACAGGGACTCACCCTGTGTGCCCAGGGCACTGTGAGATTGCTTGAGATACTCTTAAATTTTAATAGAGCCCAGGGCTCTCTTCTGAGGCTCTGTTTCTTCCTGTATTAGGTACTGCAGAGGTAATTGAACAACAGTAAATTCATCCAAATACATTATGGAATTAGTTGGCCTGTTTATAAAATGGTTTTGCCTATTCTCTCTCCTGTTGCCAATTTCTGGGGGATTTGGCAAATGTGCAGTTGAAGTGAACTATGTTCACACTGTAGGTGTTAATTTTAATATGCATGTCATGTTTGAAAGTGTCAGGAGAAAAGACTGAATGATACTTGTTGCGTATAAATCTGAAGTACATAATTGCTCCA
>VYZR01051808.1:9615-25751 GCA_013400675.1 Oxylabes madagascariensis | reverse complement strand
CCAGCAACCATTTAGGTAGGAAGGCTTCAAGAAAAAGAGAGAGGGATCAGAAGAAAACACACACTAAAGACTACTGGAAGATTTAAGAAGAAAAAGAAACAACAGGTAAAGTGAGCAACAGCTGATTCACACAGAATTAATCGGCAAGCACCAGAGATGTGTCCACCAGAAGGTCAAGATCAAATGAAATAGCACACTGAGTACTCCCCAATGTATACTGCATGCTGACTACTGGAGAATGTAGAGTGGAATAATAGTCTGGTCTTTTGGAAGATTAATTCAATAAAATAAAATGTGCTTCAGGAAGAATTAAAAAGTGTATTTTTGTTTAGAAAAAATTTTCACAAGCCAAAAATTACAATGAAACTATGATTGTTGAAGTGGCTATTAAAATACAAAAATATAAGCAGAATTTTTTCTACTGTTCTAACTTACATGAGTTTAAAATTTTATTTCCACCACTTACCCTTGATCACTTTGGATTGCTCCCATGACTCCAAGCACCAATGGCCAACCAGGTCCTAAGCTGTCACCCTGACTCTGCAAAATCTGTAGCACACACTCCAACTGCTTGATCCTGATATCAGGATGACTAATGTTTGACAGCTCCTTTAGTGGATTCAATAAAAGCAACTGCAGTCTCTAAAAGTAAACAGTAAAGCATATTAAGGATGCTAACATTTAACTGATTCTTAAGTATTTTTATGTATAAGTGAAAACATACAGTATAAATTAAAGATTCATTGAATTAATTCAGTAGCTCACTCACTAAATGCTCAAATTCAGACCATAAAGGGTCTTTGCAGAGAATCTATCTTCCTGGCTCCTGTTCTCCAGGTTCCTCAGGAAGCAGCTACAGATGCTGCTGCAGTTGTATAGGAAGTGTCATGCAACTTTATGCTCACTCAGCAGGGCTACACTCAGCCTCCTACTCAAGACAGCTTGGAAAAAATATCCAATGAGTCTCAGTAAATATATGAGAATGTTTTATTAATCATGGATTAAACAGCTGTAATTTTGAGGGTAAGGCAACACATTTTTTACCTGCCACAGCATCCCATATATACTTCTAAACATTCTGGATAGTTTATTAGAATGCATGTGGTGGTTCACAATAGTTACATCTGATTGTTACAGCTACAGACTTTATACACTCAATAGTAAAGTTGCTTTATGAATGAAGGAGGAGAGCATCTGCTCTTAAATTTACTTTACCTGATTTTGAGATAATGGAGGATCATGTCTGAATGTCAGTCCTGCTTTAATGAGGGAAGTTAAAGCTTCTGCACCCCATTCTCTCATTCTGGAGTTGGGATGCTGACAGACCTGAAAACAAAACAATGTTTTGTTTAAAGTCACTTTTATTTAACCAACATATATAATACATTAAAAACTGGTATTTTAATTATATTATAATGTACATACAATAGTATAAGAATGATACAGTAAATCTCTACATGATAAAATTTGGCTTCATAGTAAAAAAAGAAATTTATCTTTTGGATAGACATACCTTCTGAATAAGGAAGCAATAGGAAGCAGTGAAAGACACAGAAGGAAACATAATGAAAATTACATATATAATTCAAGTAAAGAAATTTTCCCAAATGAATAAACTAATTGCTAATTCTGATAATGATTAATTAAGAAGCACCAAACAACCCTTCAATAAATGCTTAAGACTCAGGTTTAAATTAACCTAAAGCTACAAAATTGGAAGTTTATCACACTGCTTAACATAATCACGTGAGGAACGTGACAGTAGCCAACAAAGAAAGTGTCTTCTATACTCTCAAATACAAAAAGTAACTATATATTGAACTTAAATAAACCTAATACTCCATTATTTTAAAAGCCTGACAAAGCAATAGCGAGCATCTTTAAACTTGAGTTTCAAATGCATACCTTCATTTCTGTCTCTAAATTCTCTAAACCTAACAACTTTGCTGATTGCCTTTTTTAGAACATAAAAATTAAAAACATTGTGCATATTCATTTCTTAGATAGCTAATATGAACTGTGCTGTTTCTAATACATTACCCTCAAAGTAATATAGGAAGTGTACAGTTTCATTGACTGCTACATAATTATTCCCACCCACCCTTCCAGCCCTAGTTCTGATGGTCTGAGAACCCAGAGTCAAGTCCAAGGCAGTATCATAAAGAAGGCTGATGCCTTTCATTGGTGGACCATTCTCTTATCAGCCACTAGCCAAACTGAAAAGGAGAACAATGTAAAAGAGCTAGCTTAATGTTTGAAAATGCAGACAAGAAATAGCCACTCTCCTGATTTACTTACATTTTTAACACTTTATATAAAATAAAAGGAGAGAATTTGAAGTACTTCATGCTCTGATTCTGTACAGATAACCAGTTCCAGAACTGGAGTACAAGCTATTCCCTCAGATTGTGTTTAATTGAATTATAGCTGATGTTTCCTCCTTCCTTATTGTACCTCAACAACTTAGGTTTAAAAGGAAATACGGTAGTACTTTGAAAGCAAATGAAAGACACTGTATTTCCTACAAAACAGTGGCAGATTATCCGCAATGCATGGGTAACAGACTGAAACAGACTGCTCCCTAGGAAAACACTCTCAAGATGCAGATGGTGAACCTTATTGTCTTATAGGTCAAAAACTAAACAAGAGAAAAAGATGCCTGTGCTGTAAGTCTTTAAACTCAGAAGTATCCAATTTTTTTCTCCTAGATAAAGCAATATGTGGCTTCCATAAAGAGACATGGCCAATCCTTGATACTGGTTGAAACAATGCATTGGTGCTAAGGAAGTGTCTGATACATTCTGAATTATGAGAAAGAAAAGCCTTCTCCTTTACCCACTCTAAAACAAACCCTGTTCTTACATTTTATTCTCCTATATACTTGTATGGAGAATTAAAACTACAGTTACATTCAATCACCTGTTTTAAGTTTTCAGTTCAAAATGTAAGGTTCTTTTCCTTGATAAAGTATATTTTTTGCGTTGAAGTTAAAATACTAAAGAAATTGCAATAGGATTATGACATTTTTATACTTGAACAGTATTCTCTCAAAGAAAGCATTCAGAAGTTAGCTTAAGTATTTTAAAAACAAAATAAACAACTGTTTCTTAGTAAATCTCCTGGCTTCAATTCTAGGAAGATTCTATCTCAGAATCTTCTTAGGTATCTGTACTGTGTGAAACGGTAACACATGTTTGTGCTACCTTAATTAGAACAAATATATGAAGTATAATTACTTGTGTCAAAAATATATAAAGACTGACGGCACCATAAAAACAAAGTTATCAAGAGATAGTAAAATATTTTAACTTAAATACATAAATTCCCTTTTAAAATCAAACTATAATGCATTCAAGTTCAACAATAAAGTGTCTAAACCAAAATATATAATTACAATGTAGAAATTTCTTTTAAATTACACATTAAAAACATATTTCCACAAGATATTCATTAATACAAACTAAATTCCAGTACAAGTGATAAAAGCCATTGGTTACCTCCAGAAGATGACCGGTCAGAGGTCTCCAAAGAATCTCAATTCTGCGCATGTTAACTAGTCCCGTTTCCAGTAATTTAGCAACAGCAAAAAGTGATGGTTCCTTAATAAAACGGAATTTGAACACTATGACTTTGAGGCAACTGCGGTAAGGTGAGAGCCTTTTGCTAGGGGATAATTTCTAGGCTGACGCACAGCTCGTTCCACAGCCGCCAGGGCTGGGAAGCTCCGGCGGCGAGCGCAGCGCGGCAGGAACGGCCACACGGGGGCAGCAGCCTGACAGAAACCAGAGCACTGGAGGTCCTGGAAAAACCTTTGCACAGCCCTCCCTCCATCCAACCAGCCCTGAACACCTTCAGCCACCGAACAGCCTTTCCCCACTGCAACTGTTCAGCTTAAAATTATATCTGAGACAACCTGAAATATTTCATTTTATAACACCATAATTCTGTATCTTTCATTTGCTTCATAAATGCTCAGCAGGAATATGATAAATTTCCCATTCATCAAATATATCTGCAAATATTTGTGATAAGCTTTATTCAATTTTACTTTTTTAAAAAATCAACATATAGTCAAAATGACTGTTGGACTGAAATAATTATCTCTTCCCATTTCTGCTAATTTCTTACTCTAATTTTCAACTGATTTTAAACACAAATTTTGCTTACTAAATTCATTCTCTGTTGCTGTAGTAGCAAAATATTATAAAATGTGTTCGCTGCCTTCCTTATCTCTAGTGTAACAGATTAAGGACAAACTTTCAGAAACTATCCTCTGGGATGAGATTATGACTAGGAGAATATATATTCAATCTTATTCACAGGATCTTCAACCTTTCTGGGCTAAAGGTTGTTTACTGAAGTTGACATGAATACTAACTATGGTTTTCCCAAGTAAATATGACTTATCAGGTTTTTAAATACCTAATAGTCAGGCTTCCTCTGAAGTACATGGTAAGAGAAAATTGAAATGAAAATGAGCATCTCACAGCACATACTGTGCTACTCAGCATCCTTAACCTCTGAAATTACAAGGGCTTTTAAAGGTTTCATCCACCCACAATCTTATTAATGGAAACACAAACATTCCTCAACTAACAAAAACCACAGGAACACAGTGAGTATGTTCAGAGAATCTAGTAACTGTGTGAACCATTAAAAGCAAGACATTCTCTGACTCATATTTTATTTTTTAATCTAGAGCATCAAAGGTATTACTGGTTTTAGTATTAGAAATAGTTAGCCTAAAGGATAAATGTACAAGTCTTATGCCTGTTTCATAAAAACATCTTAAAAAAAAATAAACAATTCTTTTTATACCTTATTGTTTCCATAGGCCATATCCATGGCTTCCAGAGACAAGGAGCAAAGGGCATTTATTAAGTGATGTAAAGACACATCATCAAGATACCTGAAAAATAACAGCTATCAACACAATGTCAAGTTTGATATACACGTATTATTTTAATTACAAGATAAGGTTTCTTACTGTGAGTTTTCAAAAAGTTTTGAAATCATGCTGGATATAGATGGCAGATCAGTCATAACTGCTGTAGTCAGAACCTTGAAAAAAAGACAGAAATATATCTTGCAGATTGTAATAGAAAATACTATATATTCATTAACTGAAAAACAAACTATCATGCTTACTGTGCTTGGCCCTTCCACAGCTCTTCCAGGTTTTAATGCACCCCCAACACTAGGCTTCAGTCCCAGAATCCACACAAGATGCTGAAAAATACAAAAGGATCATCTTTCAGGCAGAGAAGAAATTAGCATTGTACACAAGCCAACCATCAGCCTTCCAGCCAAACAGAACTCATGAGAAATGCTACAGTATTTACTCAAGTCAATCTACAGTACACCATGAGAAGACTCAAAGCTTCTTCTATTGCTCACTGAACAACTGAAAACCAAATTATAGCAAAACACCAAGGCATAACAGCAAGACATAAGGCATTTCTTGTGAGGGAAGTATTACCTGAAGGGTAGCCAGGACAAGTTGCCATGATGTACCAAGAACAGCTCCATGGAAGTGAGCTAAGTTGAGTAATGTCCTCATACACTGGATATTTTTTGATGTCAGCTACAAAAAAAAAGACAACAATCAAATAGCCATCCAATTTTTACTATTCCACAATGATAGTGTTTCTAGCAAACTTCCAATTTTTACTGAAGTGCTTTAAAATTACATTTTGTTTGTACTAGTGAAATATACTTTTTTAGAGATTTTTTAGTTCAGTATCTTGCCTTCTCCCAGGCTCATCTTGGTGAAGCTGAATATGAGTACGGGAGTGCTGCATCCAGCTCCAATGTCCCCAACACTGGAAGGACATCAATATATTGGAGGGCCACCAAAATGTTTAGAGGGGTGGACCACCCCTCCTATGAAGAAAGGCAAAGAGAATCAGGACTGTTCAGCCTGGAAAAGAGAAGGCTTAGGGATGACCTAATTGCAGCCTTCCAGTACCTGAAGGGAACTTTCAGGAAAAACCGGGCAAGACTATTTATAAGAGCGCGTAGTGACAGGACAAGATGGAATGGGTTGAGATTGAAAGAGAACAGGTTTTGGTATTAGGAAAGAAATCTTTACTGTGAGGCTGGTGAGGCACTGGAACAGGTTGCCCAGAGAAGTAGAGCCGCATCCCTGGCAGTGTTCAAGGCCAGGTTGGATGGGCCTCTGAGCAAGCTGGTCCAGTGGAAGGTGTCCCCTGCACATGGCCAGTGGGTTGGAATGAGATGATCTTTAGGGTCCTTTCCATCGCAAACCATTCTGTGATTCTACGATTTGACCATTGCCCTCTCCTCCCACTTTCACATTATTATCAGACACAAGTTTGAGTACTCCAGCTTAATTGCATCATCTCCACAAAATGAGTTTATCTTAAGTGAACCTTCACACATAGGCACATAACACAGCTGAAATCTAGAGTTTTCCAAATAGAATGAATAAGAACTTCTGAACTAAAAGCCAGAAAAAAACAAGAATAAGACTTCTTTGCAATTAGATAACTTTACTGTCCAGGGCTGTTCCAAATTAAAGCCTTAGGACAATAGTTCAGCTGACCATTATTTTTAAGAATGCTGTGTATCTGTAGCCTGGTTTTGAGACATGTTGAGATGCAGGAAGAAATAGTTAAGCAAAGTAAGGTCACTTACAAGCTGTACTTACCATAACTGTTCCCTGTGGCTGAAGAGCTAAGGGTTGCCCTACTGCTACAACTTGCTGGTGAGACTCACTTGAGGGACTAATCATTTGAACATTCTGCCCCTGAATGGAATATGCTGGAGGAAAATTGAACAGAGAAGGAAAAAAAATCTAAAATTAAAATCCAGTACTTACTTGTAGTATAAACCACCTTCTGGCAAACAGACTCCAGAAAAGTTTTTTTACAATATTAGCTTTAAACATTCCTCACTTTGAGACCTTTAGTTATATTTAATTACAGTATCATTGCTCTAGAGAGTTAAAGATTCAGCAATTACTCTGTGTTTCTAACTATTAGATAGGTTTATATATTTTGCAATAGGTTTATATATTTTATGTCTAGACTGAAATATTTATGCTTCAGATATGAGCATTAGACCATCTCAACTTAGTTTTTGGTAGTAATTGTTTGTAAATGGTATCACTGTGTGCTACCATTGCACCAGTGCACTCAGAAAACGATGGTGTCACCAATGTTGCATCATGATATTTTTCCAATATGTGACTTCAGGACACCCATTTTATAACTCGTAAGAAGAAGAGCAACTTATATAAAATAACTGAGATTCCCTGCTTTGTTTCTATAGATACTTGTGTAGTTCAGTCATGTGTACTTCTTCACAGACTTAAAGTCTAATAATACAATTAGCTGGTACACTGGACTGAAGTAAGGGTGCTGAGGCCTTGTTCCTCGAGGAAGATTTTTTTGTTTTATATTATTAAAAGCTCTAATATTAGATTCATCTGTATATTTTTCAGGTAGTTGATTTCTTAGTAAGTAGTAATTCACCTTGCAAGTTAGAAACAGAGTACATCCTAAACCAAATATATTATGAATTACAACATTCTCTCAAGATGTGGGATGCATCAATTCAGCTTTTTGTAGGCTGAAGAGAGCCCAGAACTTGGATATTCCACTTATGCGTAAGTATTACCATGACTAGACAATTGTAGAAAAGACTAGTACATCACAAATGCAAGATGTTCTAGCCAAAGCTTCAGCCAAGTTGCCCAGAGACCTTTTCAGATTTTGAACGTCTTCATTACATATCCTAGCAGATCTTTACAATGGTAGACAGATCTCCTTAGAATTTGAACTTTTGTCATATGTGAATCATTCAGGAAATTTTTGGTTGATCAGAATGGTAGTCAGCAAATGCTGCAAGGCTAACCAGTTCTGGAAAGCAGGTGATCTAGGCACTGCCTGAGGATTCTAACTTACTGTAATATAGCCAAATAATACAGCTGCGTGTCTTTGGAATCATATCCTGAAAAAAAATTTGGTTTAGAGAACAATATGAAAAAACACAATTAAGAAAAATGCATGTATTTACATTTGCTGGACAGAGCTGCAGTTGTGCTGTTTAATACAGTAAGGGCATAGTGAGGAGGCAAGGATCCTTTGCAAATGGCAGTGATAAAGGCATCTCTTGATGTTACAAGACCCAGTCTTCCACAAAGTGCAGCCATGGTCAATTCTGCTTTTAGAATATTTTCAGTGGCAGCTTCATCAGTGCTGAAAGAATACACATTGTTCAGCAGGAATTAATACAGAGCACAGAAGCAGGCAGCTAACCAAAACTGAAAGCCATAAGAACATATACTTTAAACCCATTAACACTATAAATATTGAAGAACAAACATAGCCAATCAACAAAATTCTTCAGAACCACTTCCTACAAAATTGGACTTTACTTCTCAGTGACTTGGTAAATGAGACTATGAGAAGATGTTTAAAACTAATTTCAGAAAATGATGTTTGATTACAGAAGGCTCTTTGAAGGAGTCAATTAATTTACTACAGTCATTTTCTAGTAAAAAGCTTTCCCACTTTCAAGATTAGATGGTACTAACAAGTACCAAGACATTACTTAGTCTCTTACGTGCAGTAATCAGGACACGGAATCACTTCAATATGTTGAAACATGCAAGCAAAGTAAAAAGATAATTTACATAGTTTAAATGCAACCCTTTGAAAATGCAATTAATTGTTCTGTATTGAAATACATTAAAGGTTGATGTTGGACTTCTGGAGACTTCTCTGTCATTTACTCATTCTGTCTAAGCCACAAACCTGACTGCTCAGATGCCATGAACAGCACTTATGTTGACAATTATCAATTCGACTGGTATCAAAAGTCAGTTCAAAATATAGCTTGCAATATCAACTTAGAAAAATCAAGAAAAATGAAAGACCAGATACCTTGCATCAAGTAGGAGGGATAGAGCAGCCAGAAGACCACACCAACACGCGTTCACCATTTCTTCCCAGACAGCTCTGCTAACTTAAAAGAAACAGATAAACTTTTTAACAGCAGAAACACAGTAGTTCCCTTAATAACTTTCAATTGTATCACTAACAAAATGCCTGCTACTGCATCTTTTGATGTGTGTTTTTGTATGCATGTTTACACAGCCAGATATATTATAAATTTGTCTGGGTTGCTCCAAATATCTTTCTCCGATATCGCTGCCTTTGGTATTCTCGGATAGCAGGGTATCGTTAAATACCTCCTGTCCAAGCACCTCAGGTAAAGCTCCCAGACACAGGCAGACCTAGCAAGCTCAGTGATAAGTGATTTCAGCTCTTTAGCAGTTTCAGCTCTTTAGTGATATCGGCTTTTGAGCTTGCTAGCGCCTGTGGCCGACGCAGGGAGAGAGAGCAGAAGGCTGTATGAATTTCCGCAGGCAAGTCTTTATTGGCATCTTCTGCGAAGGGTTCCAGTGACAGTTCTTCTTCTGCGAAGGGTTCCAGTGACAGCTCTTCTCCCTGAGCTGGGCAACTAGTGGGGTTTATATAGGGTAGCAGGGGATTGAAAAGTGGTCCAATAGTATGCATCGGGGTAAAAGTGACCTATTGTCTTACAGGGAGATAAGAGAGGGTCCTGCTTGGCCTAGTCACCATGACTAGGCATTTCTCTGACTTCAGGCTACTGACCGCCAGAGAGGCCTTTCAGGCCTCATGGCTGCAACAATATATGTGCATACAGAAACACACTCACACCAGTATTATTTAAACAGTTTGCATTTAAGGTAACATTTCGAAGGTAAAAAAAAATGGCACCATGCAATGCTTTTTAACGATAGCATCAAAAAAACCCCACCAAAATCCAACTTACCATGGTATATATAACCATTTTTGATCTTTATCTATGAAAATAAACATCCAGAAGTGCAAAAATATGGGACAAGAAACTCACTGAAATTTTGCAGTGAAGTAAAACTATTCTCCTGTGGTAAAAAATTCTCCATAACTTTTTTCTTTCTTTCTTTCATTTAATAGGGAAAAAGATGTTGATCCAGCAATCGGGTAGCTGCCCAGCCTATTTGCACATCTCCCTCTCTCCACCGGGCCACGCCAAGCCCCCGGGCGGAGCCGGCGTTCCGCAGCACCAAGGAGAGCTCCCCGCTCCCGAGGCAGCGCCCGGGACCAAGGGCTCCGCCTCGCCCCTCTCCCCGCTGCGTCCTTGCGGCAGCCCAGGTGCCTTGGCTCCAACTTCAGCTGGACTGCTTTGGCCTCCTGAGCTCCAGCCAAACTCACTGTTCAAACACAAGGCTTTCTGTACATACAGACCCCTATACAGACTCATCGTATGTTCCACAAAGACAATCCTCACTTCGCAGCAGTTCTGCTTTTAAAGAAGTCCTTCCCTATATACTGCAATCTTGCTAAAAATTTCTCCATTAAAACATCCTTTTTTATCTTGTTACTAGAAATATATTTTTCTCTTAACATGGTCGTAACTCCATTTCTGTCAGTCAGGTCAACTCTTGTGACCCTAGATGTCAGTGTTAAGTCAAAAGCAGAACACCAAATCAAGTATTTTTTTAAATGGAACTGCTGTTCTACTAAAAAAAAAAACCAATCCAGTTCATTGGAAGTTTTTATATATAAATAAGAAACAATAAATTTAAGCAAAAACCCATGAAATTTTAAAATCTGCTCTCCATAAAACTGTTGCATTCCATATAGTGTTTGCATTTTCAAATACCTAGTTCTTTCTCTGATTGGTCGGAAAGAGACTGCAAATCTTGCTCTGAAGACTGTGCTGGTAATGAAGTTGCCTCTGTTGGAGTTTGAATGACAGTTTCTGCCTCTCCCAACTCTCCTTCGATCATGGTAGTGATACCACGGACAAGATCCAGCAAACAGTGAAATGCCACTGACATTGCATAGCCTTCAGGAATTGTAGGTGGCTCAACTTTGTCCAGCATCTCCAAACTAAAAAATTGAAAACATGAAAAGTATGTAGCAATACCACTGTTTTTAAAAACAATGATAAAAAACAAGATTCCAAATGAATGTTAAGTACAAACAGACCCCAAATACAATCCTTCAAGATTTTTTGCAACTCAAGAAAAAAACTTTTAAGCCATTAAGTAAAAGAGTAAATGAATCACTAAATAAGACAGCAACCAAAAGGGTAAAAACCCTGAGTATAGATCTGCAAAAAATATTTCTAAAAACTAACACATATAAGCAAGCATAATGAATAATTCTACTTGCATTATTATTTTACTTAGAGCCACTGCAACAGAAATTATTCAGAAGAATACAAGTATCTAGGAACAACAGAGGAAATACATTAGAAAGGCAAGACAGTGTGAACATAGTTATAACAAATTGAGAACAAGTCAGATGCTCTATTATCATTATCTTTGAGTCCACGTGACTAGAAAAGCCTGTCCATAGCTAGAGATTATATGGCCAAATATTCATCACCCCCATGCATAGGCAAACAATGGAAGTTATTTTACAAAGAAGATATGTGTACGTGATTCACTGCTGAAGAGCATGCAATTAAAACATCACTATGCTGCAACAGCAGCCTCATTGCCACTTTTCTCCATCTTTTACATTAAAAACACATAAACTGCTGAGTTACAAACCCAGTAGGAATTGTAGCTGACACAGCAGCAACATCTATACAAGTAGAGACAGCCTGTTAACAAAAACTACCTACTACCACAAGAATCATTATTTCATCATTTTTTACTCTAGAAACTACTCTTAAAAAAACTACATATTCCAGCTAAAATATACCAAAGATACTTTTATACTCTAGTGTCACCACTCTTGTCTGCACAAAGGATTTTTTCTTCTCCCAAACATGCCACACTTCAGTTATTACCTCTAATTTCCTGAAGATAGCTGCCTCAGATATCTGGGGGAGCAGGAGCTACAGCTAAATCAAATGGTCAGCATTCATTCTCTATATACAAGTAAGTGTGAATATATATACAAGTCTTATTAAAATTATTAGTGGGTTTCATAGTTACAATATATTTGTGAGGTAGAGGTCACATCCTTTTACTTTTGAAGATAGACAATGCTAACTACTGAACAAATTAGGAGTTGTTACTGCTACATGGCAATGGCTGTGAAAAGCCTTGAATAGTTTGTCTATTCCTCTTAAAAACATTTAGTTCCTTAAGGAAAGGAGAAAACAAGGCATAGTGATCTGTGGAGAAACTTGTACACAAGTATGAGATGTAGCCATTGTTTGAAAATCCAATGGCAGCAGAAGAGAAATGGTGCAGAAGAGAATGTGACACATTACAGCAAGTCATCTCCTTACATACAGGGACTACAGACAAAAGTACAAGATACGAGAAAAAAAACTGCTGTGAAATGCTTGCGACAACTCCATAATCTTATACAAAAGAAAAAATGCAAAAATTATGCAGAGAAAATTACAGAATCACTTGAGGTATCCAAAGGTAAAACATAAGCAAGTTTAGAGCAGGACAGGAGACTATGATGGTGGCTGCAAGGTTCTTGAACCAGTTAAGAATATATAGTAAGAAAAAAGAAAAGGAAGAAAAGTGGAGATTGTAGTAGCTGACCAAATAAAAAATTTGCATTCCCTGAGAACGGGCAGGTAAACTAAAACAACACTCATGTCCACTGCTGGAATAAAAAGTCAACACATACACATTAACTACTGAAATCTGAGGATGATTTTTTTTCTTCTGCATCTCAAAGGCAGATAAAGGACTTCCTACCCTAAAAAATATTGAGAGCCAGGCTATTTGCAGATTTCTCTGAATTTTAGTGTGCCAGAATTTTATGGTGGTACAAATAACTTCAGGTTTGGAAGCACTTGTCCCTCAATGGTCAAGAGTGACATGAAAAAAATTGCACTATTTAAAAAGTAACATAGTATTTGCAGCTTTAAACTGAGAACACCATCTCCATTGTACAAAGTCATGACAAAATAATTTGCCATTCTAAGGAGCATTCAGAATCTAGCCTTGGTATATAGGTGTATATTGTTTGAAATGACAACCAGACCAGTATCTACCACAATATCCTGCTCAATAAATACTGTAAAGCTGGTGTGAGAAAGCTATTTTTCATTTTCACTGATGTCCTGTTTGTTTAATGCCCTTCATGTTTGCCATTACAAAATGCAGCACAATACAGGTATTCCAAAATTGTTCTGTACTCCAGGGAGGCCTAAAAGTGAAGAGTTAATACGGATAATACAAAACAGGAAAACAAAATCCTACTGATGCTAAAACCATAGGGGACATTCCAATCAGAATCCAGGGCATGCAGAAAAAAACAGCAAAATGACCAGAACACCTCATGGCACCAACAAAGATAAAATTCCTAATAGACTTCGACACCAGTGGAACAAACCCCTCAATATTCACTAGTAAAAAAAATCCTTACATCATAAAATTCAAAATAAAAATACTTGTTACATACATTTTCAAAAAGATAGAGGTACTCACTATGTAGCTTTAGCACTGCCTTGTACTGTTACATTCAAGATGGGTATCCACGTGCCTCTGTACTCAAAGGCAGGTAATACAGTTGCACCTCCACCCATTCCAAGCACTCCTGGGTTAGTTTGTGCTGAGCCAGTATTCCCTGATGCATTGCTTCCTGTTCACAAAAACAAAGGTATAAAATCAACCAATCTCGTATTTGTCATCAGCAAGCATCTTTTTTCTACACTTAATTTTTGAGACACCAGCATTAATCTGAAGACACCCAATTCAAATAAAAAAATCAACAATAACATAAAAAACTACTTCTGAGCTCCCTCTGTTGTCTAAAATATAATCTTATGTGCAGTTCATTGATGCCAACTGCCTAACTTCCAGTCAAAATGTAATGTTTCTGTGAAAGGTACAGCAACATTCATAACATTCTGTGAAAGAATCGAACTTACACACTCTTGATGAAATTATGTATATTTTAGTGAAGAGTGAGATACTTGAAAGTTAAGGACTATTTACATAGTTGTATCAAGAACTCAGTAGCTAGAAAGTTTAATTATTTCAATAACAAACTTTCAAGATTTCAGAAACTCAAAAACCACAAGAAGCGAATCAGAGAGAATGGCAACATTTGAATCTGTTCCATGCCAAGGCAGAATAAAACAAACCCCATCAGGGAAGAGATGATGTGCCAACCAATAGCTAGGAAGGGACAAATTTTGGTTCCAACTGAGAAAGCAAAAAAAAGCAGTTAAAAGAACAAGGAATTTTGTATATATACACTTCCTTCATAGAAAAGGACATCTATACTTACAAAGAATAGGTCCCACAAGTTCAGATTCTCTCTGAAGAGACAATGGGACAGAGAGAGCCAAGTCCCAGCATGGCAACTCACAGTGTAACTGCCATTTTGGTGTGCTTGCTTTTAATATATGGAGAGTAAGCTACCAATTTAGGCAATAATCTACTAAATTGGGAAATATGAATACACAGAAGCTTATGCAGACACTTTAACACAGTAACACTTAACAGACTGAAGCAAAAAAATCATGCTGCTTAACAAATGGTTAACCAAACACTGCCACTAACACAGCTACACTGGTGTCATGTTCTACGATCGCACTGTGCAGTCAGACATATGCAACTATTTTGTATTAATCTAACTCATTAAAGTGGGTGGTAAACATTGCCCGATATAATAAAAGTGACACAGAACTTCAATAGATGCACCTTCCAACTTCTATGAAACAGGTAGCCTGTTGCAAGACTGAGGCTCAAAAATCAGGTGTATAAGGAGTGTAAATGTCCAAAGCCAGGTTGGAAAAGGCTTCAAGCAACCTAGTCTGCTGGAAGGTGTCCCTGCCCATGGCCAGGGGGCTGGACCTAGATCATCTTGAAGGTCTCTCCCAACACAAGCCATTCTATGATTCCAAAAGACAGTGTGCTATGAGAGGACTGCTGTTATAATCAGAAGACTCAGTTCAAGAATTACATTGCATTGATCTGGTCTTTGCATGTCAAATATAGCCACAGGAGGAAAAAAGGTAGAAAAAGAAATGCATGAGAAAGTGACATGAGAAATACTCAGACAGAAAGAAGAAGTGAAAAGGAAAAGAGAAAACAAACTGAAAATAATAACCCAGAGAAACAGTAACAGCACTAGAGGTATGACCGTACTGCAGTGCTGTTTCACTTGAGGCAAAATTTAGGTTTTCAGAATGAATATTACAGAATGGCTTCTCATATGTGCAGGTTACGTGGTGAAAAGTGTTGCTGATTTACTTTAAGATAATTAAGCTAACCTAGAAATAATACTACTAGAAATGTTCTATCAGTTGCTGTATAAACAGCTACTGAACAACAGACATTGACTCAAATTTCCTCATGCTATCACTGCTAACTCCAGCATGAGATCCCAATTTCATGAGTAAATACTGAAAGGTGTGAGTCTAAACCCAAACTTTTTAATGTTTCTTAATTTAATAGTAGATATGATAGACAATAATTACACTAATTATCTGGCTTTTATCTCTTTTAAGAAGGCATATTAAAAGACAACCTTGCAAATTATTTTTATGTTATTTGTTGCTGAGGACTCTGCTTCCAGCACTACAGAAAGAAACAGAGAGCCTTAACTTGGGACATAAACACTGGCAAAGGCATTTACAGGGCAATCATTTCTTCTTATTAAAATACAAATATACCTAGTGAAATGCCAAAATCCTGGCTGCAAGAAAAGACAATCAAGCTTAGTTTCAACATGTGTCTGATTTCAGCTTACAAAGAAGACAGAGATCATTCATAAAACATACATCTTTCATTCTGCCTCTTGGCTCCCTCATGCCAGTTTTGGCCTTGAACATCCAGAAGAATTAGTGATCGCCCCCCACAAACACACACTGTCTTACTAATTAAATTGCACACTGCCATAAATGACATCCTTGCACAAGGAGACAGAAATCAGACACATTTTTATAGTCAGAAATTTGAAATAATGCCATTGGCACTTTACTCTGAAAAGCTGTGAGACAAGGAGCTTGGTCACTGCAGAAACAGGAATCAAGGCAGGTGCACTGCTCTGCTAACTGGGGTCTATGCCTTCCCCACAATACAGGTAGATAAAATCACCTGTTGTACCAGAGCTGAGAACACTAGTTCGTCTCAAGCTAGCTTTTCACCAAAATAAATGCAGAAGTAG
>VYZR01051792.1:25376-50437 GCA_013400675.1 Oxylabes madagascariensis | reverse complement strand
TCCCGATGTCCCGCCTTCCCGCCCAGGCAGGCAGTCACGGCTGCCCCCGGCCCGGGCAGAGCCCCCGCAGCCCCTCCCGTGCCGCCCTGAAAGAGAAGCGAGAGTCGGGTCCGTGCCCCCCTCGCTGCAGCAGCGCCCTGCAGGGTGTTTTGGTGAAAAACTGCGAGTTTCTGTACCCCCACATGAGGGGCTGGCGGTGTCAGGGGGAGCACTCCTGCCCGAGCTGCGGTGCCGTGTCACAAGCTCCACGTTGCACGTTTTTCCCCAAATAAGTGTTACAGGCCTGTCCCGCTGCAGGGGAGTCCCTGTTCCAGCTCTGCCTGAGGGTCTCAGTGCCAAAGGAGCAGCAAAGTCATCAGTGCCAGTGCACCAGGGTGTACGGGCTGCTGTGGTACTAGCAGCTGCCTGCAGTCAGAATCATTCAAAAACCTTGGGTTTTTTACCTTGTGCCCAAATTATTAACTAATTAAGAGAGAAGATATAACCCCGGGGGTTAAATCTACGCAGATACTTGAGATCATTTTTAAACACATACTTTGCTGGAAGTATGTTAAAATGTCTCAAATATTGATGGGGACAGGGTCATCATCCTCAGCTTCTGTTTGCTTAATAAATATTTACAGAATTTTGAAGCTGTTTGCTGAAGTTTATGGACCATCTATGTAAGCATTCTGCTCGGTTTAATTTCGGGTGATAAAGTTCCTGCTGCTGCATCTGCACGGTGGCATGGGTGGCTCCATGAAGGTGAAAAGCAGTGCTTGAACACAAGAGACTGAACCCAGCAAGCTGCAAATGCTGTAACAAGGAATGGGTCAGAGAACCAAGAGATATGCCATACAAGTGTTTGGTTATGTAATTTGTGTTTATATGAAAAAAAAAATTACTTTAGGTACATAAAAATCGTACTTGACAGGAAGTAGCATACGTTGCACAGCCAAGGTGCTGCACACAAAGTCAAACTAGGTAACCAAGGTCAAGAAGCCTGGATTAATTAATAGGCAACCAAACTAGGATGAGAGTCTAGAGTACACTTGAGAGATACAAAGAGAAGTCCTAATCACTCCAACTCTGACTCTTGGAGTTACAATCAGGAGATTGAGATTAAAATTTTAATTTTAAATTAAAAATAAAGCAGATGTAAAGGCATGAAACGGCAGGCAATTTTATAACATCTCAACCAGCAAAATATTCCACGCCCTACAACTGAAAGCGTGTTTTCTGACAGCTCCAGCCAGCTAAATCCATAGCCTTGCTACTCAGAAATATCATCACACAGCAGCCATATCTTGCAAGGAAAACCCAGGAAGTGAAAAGCATCTTTCTTTCCCACTCCTTGTTTCATGTTTTCCTATATTTCTTCACAAGGCTGAATGAGGGGACAAAAACATTCATTGTTCTGCTTATTGCCTGTGACCCATCACTTCACTTTGTCCTGCACCCCCAAAACTCCAAACTGTTTAAATAACACAGCTGTCCTGGTATTAACCCGATCCTTCAAGCTGTTTTATTGGAAAATATTGTTGAACTCTGTGAACCCTTGGCTCATACATTCAATTTTTACTAGCCTGTGGGTTGTTTTTACCCTCAAGCTCAGCATGTTTCACATGCCTTCGGACCTTGCTCCAGGCAGGCTGATTTTTCAAGACAGGCTGCACTCTCTGTTCATGCAGGGTTGATTTGATTAGCTGCACAGCCACGCTCAGGAGACAGACAGCTACATCTGCAGGAGCTGGCACAGCCCTTCACGCCTGCTGCCCACAGGGAGACCTAGAGCTTTCCAGCACTGCAGTGGTCCCTGTGGGACTTCTGCACAGGGCAGTGCTGCAGCTCCCCAGCCAGCCGTGGGCCCCAGGGGCTGCAGGAAATGCAGGTGTCACCCCCGGCAGTGGCACAGGCCTGGGGCCAGCTGGCTGAGAGCGTGTGACAGCCACACCGAGCCTGGCAGGGCAAACACAGGCTCAGCACGTGCTTCTGCACGCCCAGGTGCTGCTGGGGCAGACTCTCTCAGGCTGAACGCTAATAATGTGACTTAACATCAGAACCAGAATGAATCCACAGCACTGATTTTTACCACCACTGTTTAAATTACTAGCTAGTCCTTTCTCTCCTCCTCAGCCAGAGGCAAAATGAAATCTGTGGAGCCTTGGGCTGATAAAAGATGGCCAGTGGCCTGTTTTCTGGGACCTTGGCTGCTTCATGACTCCCTGAGCACAGGGTGAGTCTCTGGGAAAAATGCTGAGTATGCCAGAGGTGGGAGACATCCCAGAGGTGCTCAGCTTTATGAAGTTTTTAATAGCAATTGTGTACTCAAGAAAAAAAATAGATTGTACACTAATAAACATGACCTCAAAATTGTGACCAGAGAGAATTCATAACATCAATTTTTACTACCATTGTTTAAATCACTCATTGTTTAAATCGATATTATCTAAACACTCACTCCAGAATGTCCCATATACAGGATATCCTGCTCACTAAATAAGAAATAATGTTATTCTTCAACAAGTTGAGCTAAAAATAGCTCATGATAGTTCTGGGGAGATTTGCAGAGGCAAAAGAAAGCAGTGGGTCAGGGCATTCCTCTTAAGTTTCTCCACAGTCGGCAGTATTTCATACATCTGTGTGACTGATCTGCTCATGCTACAGTACACCAGCCGCTGTCAGAGACACAGGCAGAGCACAGCACCTGAGGAGATAGAAGGAAGTGGTAGAAAGATGGAAGGCACAAACAGGTGATGATATTTGTCAGATGCTTTCATGATCTACCTGAGACACAAGCCTGAGATTTCCTCCCAGCTATCCCAGGTCAGTGTCTGCCCTGCTGAACCAGAGCTGCACAGTCTGCTGCAGGTGCAGGAGGAAGTCTCTGGGGATCCCTTCCTGCACCACTGCTGTACAGCTGCTTTTCTACAGCAAGTGGGTTATACCTCCATCTTCTCATAATGCACTATTAAACAGTCTATAGCAGGAAAGTACAATAATTGATTGAAAAAAATACAAGTCTGAATGGTTGGGCACATGGCTTCATGTCCCAGTAATTATTCTTCTAATTATTTCCTCTGAAAGCAAAGCTACCAGCACATCTCTCCCACAGCCCACGGGATGCTCCAGCCAAGGAGATGCTATAATCAAAATAAACATCCTTTGCGTGCCATTCCTCTGACTCCTAGATTTTATGGGATACTATTAACTACAATACGAACCAACAGCATCGGACAGACATAAATCCATTTTTTATTGTGGACTAATGAATCTCTGCCAGTCACAGCAGCAGGGGATGAGAAAACAGGAGAGGGTGTCTTGCTATCACAAACAGCTGAGGGAGCCAAACCTCTAGAGGAGTACGTGGACATGAAGGAGTTTGGGGAGTCGAGGTGTTACTGCACATTCTCTCTTAAAATATTTTCTGTTTACTAAGTCTGATGTGCTTGCCACCTCTGCCAGTCTGTTTGCTCACTATCAGCAGGGTGTAGCACTTCTTAATTGGAGAGCCTGCAAGCAGATCGTGTTGCTGTAAACCACACACAGCCCAATACAGGATTTCCTTTCTGTAGAAGGATGGCTTCCTGAGTAATTCATACAACAATCTCTTGTCCAAGCCTGTCCTTGTCACAAACAGAAACACCCTGTCTCTATGCTGGTGATCAGTACCAGCATCAGCTGCTTCATTTCCAGCTTATCCCATATCATTTGAAAACTCTCAAAGATTACTTTTTTTGCATAGAAACTTGTTTGAGCAGGGCATTTATACTTACCCATTACATGGCATTTAGGAAGATATGCCTATGTGTTTCCTGCTAAGCAATGAACCAGGAATTAAACCCCCAGCCCATCTGCATCAGTGTCTCTGGCACGCTGAGTTCTGTGTGACAAGCTGTGAGGGTGGCACTCTGCTGTCCCATGGTCTCCAAGAAGCTGAAGTGGCTCATGATGTGAAGAATTCCAACTGCAGCATCACAAAAAGGAAACATCTTTCAGCAAGGAGAGTGCAAGTACACAACCATCATACAGAAGGGTTATCAGCAGTAATGGGGAATGTTTCTTACATTGAAAATGGAAACATGAAAACTCTCCAGATCAAGACTGTAAGTCTTGCACTTGATCTTTAAGTTCAGTTTTTGATGTAATCCACATTTGAATGACAACAGTCACAGCTTCCAGAGCTGTATTTAAACACTCCAGCCAACAAGCCCTGCTAACTCTCCCAGGGCAGCAGAGTCACACTGTGCTGGTGACAAGGCCCCAGGGTGTCACCTGCCATGCAGGAGCCTCCTCAGCCTTTCCCTTTCCCCACCACCCCCAGCTCAGCAGATGTTGTGGGTCTGAGGATCCCCACTATGGAATCCCCACACTTAAAAAGCATCAGATAGAACCAAACCTTGCATGTGCTTGTGTTAAAATAGTTTAACAAAAAACAGTTTAATAGCGATCTAATTAAACTTGGAGGCATTTGTGTGTGTTCAAACATAAATTTAATCACTGACTGAAACAGTTTGGCTTAATTAATGGTAAGTTACTGAAATGTGTATTTGCTCTATAACTTGCTTAACTTATAAAGTGATCACATAGCTGAGCCCTGATTTACTGATTAAAGCAGAGTATTTTAAATGAGAAATGTAACAGTTTCATTATACCAGTTTGGGGTTGTTGTGCCATTTCTGTTTTTCACAACCAGTGCAAGGGAGCTGGAGAAGAGACCCCAGGCTTGTCCCACAGCTCTGTGCTGGTTTCAGCAGGGCTGTGTCAGTGTCACTGGTGGCTCTCAAAGCAGCAGCAGCTGCCTGTCCCCTCCAGTGACTGGCATTACTGGGTCTTTCTGCTTTGGGTTTACATACCCCTAAGCTTGCCATGAAAATAGAGAAGGGGTTTTGTGCCTGACAAAGATGAAGTTTGTGCACAAGGTGATGAGATACAGCTCACAGAATCAAAGCAAAGCACACAACAGGGAACAAGCTCTGTTATCGGCTTACAGCCCTAAATAATGAGATGATCCTGGCTCAGCTGACGCTCTCCTGATGAACCTGAGGTGGATCACCCACCCTGGGAAAAGAAGGGAAAATACAGCGTGGGAGGAAAGCTGAGTGAGGGAGGATCTGTCTGGGGAAACTGGCTTATCAGCACTCGGCAATTAGGGTGGGTAAAGCTGATGCTTTGGCTCACAGCACCTGTTTTCTGCAGGGCTGGAAGGCAGTGCTAGCCCTAGGAAGCCCTGTCCTACATCCTCACCTCATCCTGCCAAGGACAGAGAGGGGTAAAGCTAATGGCTTAAAAGGAAAGTGACCTGCAGAGGGGGCAAAGCAACCCCAAACTATCAAAGGACCCAAGCCAGCACTGTTTCACGCTGCATTCCCAGGGTGAGAGGAGCAGAGGTCTTGGGCTCAGGGAGGTTTCACACCACACCCAAACCCACACAGGGAGCCTGGCAGCAATCCCCAGCTGGATTGTCTCCATCAGGAAACATCACCCCAGTGACACCAGCCCACACAGGGCAGTGTCCTGTGCCCTGCTCTGGCCCACCTGATTTGGGTGGAAAGATGCTGGGGGGATGCTGCAAGCACTGCTCAGCATTGGCTGAAATTAAAACCTTGCAGCACAGTGCCGAGGAGATGTCTGCACATGAAATCATGGCTAAAAATCAGCCCCAGTCATTTAATCTGCCTGGTTCAAAGTAAATTCTTTACCTGCTTGGCTGCCCTGTGATGGGATGAGCAATACAGATATGGAACCTGAAATCCCACCAGGAGGGATAAATCTGATCCCTTCCCAGTATCTCTCCACAGTGATTTCTCAGGCTGCGTCCCTTTAACTAAGATTAAACTTTCCACAGATCAATGCAAAGCAACACAATTACTTCATTTGCAAGGCAGCAAGGGCAGCATATTCCTATCTTTATGGCCATTCAGATGAGCTCATTTAATGACAGCTATTTTTACATCTGGTGTCATAGGTTTCATTACTACAGCGTCAACCACTTCAACAGAGGTGGGAGCATCTTTCATGTTCTACCTAATTCAATTTAAATTTCCTTTTTAAAAATTATTATACAGAAGGCATCATATTTACGCCCTGGAACTGTAAAATACAAGTTTCTCACATAGATACAAATGCAAAGCAAACCCACTGAAACAGAAATGGCCCAGGCTCCCCTAAGGGAGACTGAGGTCAAGCACAAACTGCCTTTACAACAAGCTGGTTCATGTTTGATTTTTATTTCTTTACTTCCAGAACACATTGTCTTCTGTTCCCTTTGCTATCCCTACCCCCTAAAGTGGTACCTGCAAACAGGGGAGGAGAATGGTGAATGCAAAAGGTTCACTTTCCCCATCTCAGCATTTGTGTGAACAGACACATCCATGACCTGGCTGAGGTCCTACCAGTGCAAGGGAGTGGATCCCTCACAGGGGGCTTTACAAACATCTCATCAGCATTGGGTTCATGGTGCAGTGCCCAGAACCAGCCCCTTCCCTAGCCAGAGGGTCACCAGTGCCCATGAGATCTTTATAGCTGAATGGAAAAGAATATGCTTGCAACTGAAGCAGGACATAAATGTTAAAGAAAGCGTGGAGCAGTAAAAGACGTGAGCCCACTGCAGCATCCCTCTTTAGGGACTGTGGATGTGGTGCTGCAGAGCACAGATGTGCCAGCCACCCCTGCAATAATTTTCTGATCCCCAGGGTAGCACAGAAAATGGATATCCGTGGTGGACAAAGAATGAAAAGCGTGGACTGAAAAACAAGGAACTGAACCTACCCAAGACCAAGCCTCTACTCAGATTGCATCTCTTTAAATGACACAACACTGTCCTCATATTAATGTGTTTTTCCCTCCATGTCTCTGCTCTGCCTGCTGCCACAGCATGACAGATGACAGAGGCTTGGGGGGAGCTGCCTCAGACTGCATGAATTTCAAGCTCTCTCCGAGAGCACTTTGATACTGGAAGTTATACACTTGAAATTTCCATACCTGGTGTTCTGCTGTGGTTACAGCTTTTCTGGGATCTGCTCTGAGGGGAACTTGAACAGCTCATCTCTGTGGGAAGATTTTTAGTCATTTAAGAAGTATGAAATACTAAGGGTTGCATCTGAACTTGCTAAAAGATTTTAGTTCACACAATTTCAGCACTTTAGCCTTTGGCTTTGGAATAAATAATAAACCCTCTTTCTAGATCAATTTTTTTGACAGGTTTATGAATTATAAGCCAAATAAATACATTTCAAATATCACTCCTAAATATATTCAAGAACAATGAATTATTCATGATGATTGAGGGCTTCATGGAATTTATTTCCCTTGATTTAGCTCTCCAAGTAGATTAATATTACAAAAAATAGCTATGTCCCAAGACAGCCAGGCAACAAGTCCATTTACAACCTCTCCACTGATCAAAGACAGGGAGTGGAAACACATATAACTTAGTTTTAGTGCCCATCCTCATCCATCAGAAAAAAGCAAGGCATCCAGCTCAAAACATGCCTGAACATACAGTGCCCAACTATGTGGAAGCCCAGTGTCAGAGAGGTTGTCCTCTCCTGGCCTCCAGCCATGCTTGCAGGTCATTGGGACAGCATGAAACCACCTCTCCTCTCCTCCAGGGAAACCCAGCTCCTGCTCAGCAGTGCAAGCTCACCCTTTGTCACCAGCTCACCAAGAAGGGCTGGAAGGCTTCAAGTCCAGGACAGTCACAAATATACCTGTGTGCTCTCTGCATGCTGCAAGAGCCAGTGGAGAGCACCCAGCAGACATGAAGATGGGGCCAGTAAAAGGGTCTTGCCAGCCCTCCTAAATGTAAATGGCTCCAACTGCAGTGTGCTCCAGCCACCACCTGTCCCCTTGTCAGCTCTCCAGGTGCAGTTGAGTCACCCCAAACATGGCTCAGGCCATAGCACACTTATCTCTATGAGCAGAGTGCTCTCTGCCTGAGGGAAAGGCATTCCTTGAGTCAATGGAGCTCTATGATAAAGAAGCACACACTGATATGTACTCACACAGATACTTCCACCAAGCCATCAATAATGAAGTCAATTGTCAGGATAATGCTTCCACTTGTAATCTGTTACCTTTGGAGCAGACTTTGTGTGTGTAGCTCCCTGAAGCCAGGCATTGCTGGGTAAGGGGCACAGCTGCACTTGCCAATGACCACGTGACTCAAATAAGCAACACCTTATAAAATTATTTTAGAAGCCAAGGAAAGCAAAGCCTACAGAAAAATCAGACCTAACTTACGTCCAAGAACGCAAAGAAAAATGAAACACCTAAAATTCATTTAAGAAGTTGTTTGATTTAAGGCAAATACAGATGGGTAGTGGCTATGACTTCTGAAACCTCGGAGCATGCAAGTCTTAACACAGGGGTGCTAAGTAGGGGCATGGGTGCAGCTGCAGACACCAAATGGATTTGATGCACTTTGGATTCTTTCTCCCTAACAACAAACAAAAGAAAGCAAACAAAAACAGATACTGAAGTAAGTCCGTGCTGGTGTGCTGCAGCAATTTCAGATCATTGACTGTTTGTATTAGAAGCAGATTAATATCTTGGTATCTGAGAGAACTCAGCAATGAGTAAGTGTTGCCTAAGAACAGGGTGAACATTGAGTAAGAGCAGAATATGGCATAATAATTTCCAGATGCATGAAAATTTATCATTGGTTTTACAATGTGGATGAATATTCTCTAGGAAATCTTCTCTGCAAACTTCTTCTCTTGGTTTTATGCAGTTTTCATAACCCATGCATGTCATATGTGTAATTTGTTCTATTAGTTTCTCTTGGCTGTGATAATAAGGCTGATTGGGGTTAGGTTTTTTGAGGTTTTTTAAGTAAATCAGAAAAACAAATATGTTAAGGAGTTCTGCTGATTATTCCCAACTCACTACAGGTCAGTATGAGATGACACATGGAAGGTGTGTCATATCACATCATCTAAAAACAAAGGCTGTAGCAGTATCACATGTATTTTGGAAAGTGTAGAGAGATGAAAAGAGGGAAGAATATAGCCATCAATTTTCTTGTAGGAAAGCCATGGAAAACAACACACAGGGCTTTCACCACTGGGTCTGGTGAGTTATTTCTGTTTGAATACCAAGTCTGTGGAGAATGATGGAAACAAAGAATGAACTATCAGGTCACTCCAAAGCAGTAGCTTCATGTAAGTATTTTTATCCCAGGAGTTTGCAACATCATATCCAAGCAATGTATTGATGCCTTATGTTCTAGATTTCATGTTTTTCAGATTCTGTGCTGCCTAGGGGTGTAGTTCTGGGCATGATATTAAGTGTTATCTCTCTTCACAGAGTAGGTAGACAAAACAAATCCTTTTCCTGCTGGAGACCAAGGACAACCGTTACAAGTTTTCAGGCCCAAAAGCATAAACAAGAGTGGGCTGAAGAGAGAAAACAAGCAGGATTGGACTTCATAATCTGAAGGTGTAATTGGACAATTAAACCCCAATATGCAAATAGACCAAAACTTACAAAAGTGTAAGACCTCGTGACCAATTGTCCATGTTGTTACCATTTTAAGTCCACCTTGAGTGTAGCCCTGGCCAGGCTCTTGTACTGCCCAAGGGGTATCTTTAAAGCCTTTTAATCAATATCTACTTTATTCTCTAGCTCTGTCCAGTCTCTGTTCCAGGTCAGCCTTCCCAAAGCATCAGTTTCAGATGAGTCCAGGTATCTGCTTCAGCAGCTGTGAACTGCCAGAAATACAAGCTGAAAACCAGGCCATACTTTTGCTGCCCTATCCATGGAAAAACCCCAAATGGAGCAGCAATCCACAGGAAAGCTTCAAGAATACCCATACCAGCTTACCAGGATAAATCCTCTTGCTGGACATCAGCCTGAAACATCCAGTGAGCACTGGAATTCGTGTCACATCTGCTGGAGAGGACCATATGTTCCAGCTTATGCTGAACTAGTGCTCTGTGCTGTCTCTGCATTTATGACAAATGATAAGCAAACACAGCCAGCTCTAGAGTCTGTATATAAACACATGTATCTGTCATCTTCCTCTGCGAGGCTTGGCTCCCTGAGAAGGCAGAACTGATTCTCATGCATTATCTCTCTAAGCATATGCCCCATGTCTTACAAGATTCTCACATTTTGTGTAAACAATAGCACTTGTGTCACTTAAAATTGAGACATAATTATTTCTCATTAGCAAGTACTGCTGCAATATTTGGGTGGGAGGAATTGAAAAGCGGACAGTTATTAATTTAAAAGATCACATTTCAACCACGTCTAAAGTCTTCTTTCAACCACCTTCGAAGTATTCAAGTAAACAGCATTTTTCCTGCCAAAGTCAGAACAATGAGAGCTGACAAGATGAGGTGTAGAAGACAGCTCCTCATCTGTCACTAACAGTTACCTTTCCAGGTCAGGGCTGGAACCAAGCCATTAAGCTACACTTGCAGAATAATCTCACCAGTGATTTCAAATCCTGCTGCTGTTCTTTCGCTGAATAAAACCCAACTTAGAAGAAGCAAGGCCAGCGCATTTTCACATACCAGGAGTGCTGTATGGTTAGGACAATAATACAGCCAGAAGGGAGAGTGAGCTCCTCTCAAACTGTATTTCCAGTGTATTCCTGACACAGACCTGGTAGGAGCATGGCTGTGCCCCACAGGAGGGAGGAAACAATCTCTCATCAGCAAGATGAGACACAGCCCTAAATTAGGCATAGGCTACTGCTTAAAAAGGAAGCTCACTTTAATCATAGATAGCAACAAAGATCAACAGGACTGAGTCATCTGCCTTGACACTGCACGTCTGTCTGCACCTATAAGCAAAGGCTTTTCACTCTACTAAATGTTTTATCCATTTACATACAGTTAGCAGTCTCTGACTATACAGGTGCCCTCAAGCCACATGCTTGGGATAAATTCTTGACAGCTTGCTAAAAGACTGCTGGCAGAACTTGTCTTCAAAATGAACTGCAAGAAAATTAAAATCCCCCTCACCCACTGCTGCCTTTACTCTGACCTGGACAGCCCAGGCAGGTGGCTGGCCAGTAGCCACGGAGAAAACAGAAAAACACTTTTAGTGCCAGAAACAAACTTTTTTATTACAGTCCAGAAAAGGTGTTTTAAATACAAAAACCGCCCACTGTATGTATAACTTGCTTTCATTAATATCTTATATGTGTATATTAATTATACACATTAATATACACATGTCCACCTGCACCATAAAATCAATAAATCCATCTGTCCTAGGCACAAGTAATACTGAAAAACAAATCACTGACATTCAAACAGTTGGGTGGAAAATACCTGCAAGAAAAGAAGACATATGAAGCCTGAAGTCTTAAGCAGACAATGAGACTGTCAGGGTGGTCATTAGATGCATCCTTTCCTCTGTGCCAGTTCAGGAACCAGGCATTACAAGGACAGGTAATCTGAATGATCTAATAGTTGCCTAAAACTACTCAAAGGGTATTTACCAAGATAGTGGAGGCAAACTCTTCTCTGTGATGCTACATGACACAACAAGCAGCAGCAGTGACAGTCTTGGAAGGTTCAGGATAGATACTAGAAAAAAAACCTGCCACTGGTAGGGTCATGCAGGACCAGACCAGGCTGCCCATAGAGGCTGTGAAATTTCTGTCCTTGGAGGTTTTCCTCACCTGTCTGGAAAAAACCATGGCTGACCTGCTTTAGTGCTGGCTGCAGTCCTGCTTCCAGCAGGAGGCTGGACAAGATGACCTCCAGAGCTCCTTTCCAAGTAACACTGCATGACTCCTGGGCTTCCATCAGAACATCAATTACCTCCAGCTAAGAACAAGCACAAGTAAAGGCAGTGCCATGGCCAGAGTTTGTGAGACAAACCTTCAGAACAAAAAACACCCCATTTTTTAAAATACCAGCATGGGTGTATTAATCTGCATCTTAACACAATGAAACACTGCTGCTGCCATAAGCTGCAGTTCTGGACACAGAGGTACCCCCTGCTCTGCAAAACTGCAGCAGAAGGTGGTACTTCTCAAAAACACCTGAAGTGAGCAGGAAGCTGCCATTTATTGAAAGCACCTAACAACAACTGGAATTTTCCTACTAACAGTCAAGCTTTTAGAAATACATTACCCACCAAACCTGAACTGTTAATTCATTTATTCAACATTAGATTAGCCCCAAAACTCTGAAAAAGAGTATCAGCAAGTGTTCTCCAACACAAGCTAGGTTCTGCCACTCTGGAAGTACAACTGCAAAGCTGCTGTCATTCTCCTAAATCTATTCAGATTTTTCATGTCAGATACAATAAAAAATGAAGCAACAAATTAAAAAATGGTAGTACCATTAAACAATCTCCTCCCTTGTAACACACATTCCTCCTTTAAATTGGCCAATATTTCTGCCTTAGCCCTTTAAGCCTCCCAAGCTAAAAAATATGTGCAGAATTCAATGCAAGTGACATGCCACAATTTCAAAGCTAGTGACAAAAAATTACTGCCATTTGAAATTATGTCTTCCCTAAAGTCAAGTTACAAGGCAGATGTGTATAGATTAAATAACTCCTGTAATACTAAGAACAAATAGAGGTGTACAATCCATGTCATCCCCTGCACAGGGACTGTATGGCACATCCTCAGCTGATCACAAGCCTAGCTCTGTGTGCTCAAGTGAGCCACACACATTTACTCCAGACAAAAATGAAGCCCAACCCAGACAATGATTTAGCTCTCTGCCAAACAATCCTATGAGTCTCATTTTACATAGTTTGCATCATAAATCACAGAATCATAGAGTGGTTTGGGTTGGTGGGGACCTTAAAGCTCACCTCATTCCACAGCCCTCTGCCATGGGCAGGGACACCTCCCCCTAGCCCTGTCCAACCTGGCCTTGGACACTCCCAGGGATGGGGCAGCCACAGCTTCTGTGGAAACCTGTGTCACGGCCTCACCACCCTCACAGTGAAGAATTTCTTTCTTCTATCCAATCTAAACCTGCCCTCTATCATCATAAAGCCATAAACCCTTGTCCTATCACTACATGCCCTTGACAAAAGTCCGTTCAGCTTGTGTCAGCATCATCTTGGTTAATCCCAGCCACGGGGATTTGATTTCTGCCTGGCTGCTGCTGAAACGTGTCCTGGCACAGCCAGAGCTGCACAGGCATCACACATGCCTTCTGCAGTGCCCACAGACAGTGCAGAGATCCTGCCCCAGAAACTGGAGCAGGATCAGCACAGGGACTGCACCATCTGACTGTGTCACTCCCTCCAAGCACTGTCTTACCTTTATCTCTGACTCAGAGCAGCTTTGGAGAACAGGGGCCAGGTCGTCCCCAGCAGCGGCTGCAGAAGAAAGCAGCAAGAGGTGAGATGCTGTTCAAAGAGCAGGTAACAGCCCTATAGCCCTGCATCACACACAGATGGGTACCTGCTGCTCCTCCTCACTGAGAAATACAACTGCTTCTGCAGGAGAAAATTGGGATCAAGCCCTGGCTTATCACAAGAGCTACAACACCTATGAGTGGAAGGATTTAATCCCACTGCGTATTACAAAACCCAAATTATGTGTGTATTTTATCATTTACAAGGAAGCCACAAAACTCAAAGGCACAGTGAAGACCCTGTCATCTTTTCTACTCCCTGTTCTGCAAATGCAGCATTTCACAGCCTTGCTCTGATCCAAGCTCCCCTTCCTCTGTCAACACAACCAGAGTTCATTGAGGATCACTATGATAACAGACTTGTATAAGCTATATACTTTGGCCTCTGCCTGCTANTGGCTTATCACAAGAGCTACAACACCTATGAGTGGAAGGATTTAATCCCACTGCGTATTACAAAACCCAAATTATGTGTGTATTTTATCATTTACAAGGAAGCCACAAAACTCAAAGGCACAGTGAAGACCCTGTCATCTTTTCTACTCCCTGTTCTGCAAATGCAGCATTTCACAGCCTTGCTCTGATCCAAGCTCCCCTTCCTCTGTCAACACAACCAGAGTTCATTGAGGATCACTATGATAACAGACTTGTATAAGCTATATACTTCGGCCTCTGCCTGCTATTAACCCTGTCTGGGATGGCTGGTATTACTCAGCTTAGTTCTGACTCAACATAAAAAAGTAACTACAGCCTTGCAGCAGATGTACAATAAAATTGTATAGCACTAAGCACCTCTTGTTCTTTCATAACCTTTTACTACTTTCTTTAGCCTTTCAAAATCTGAAACAGGTTTTTAAACAAAAAAAAGTCCCTTTTCCATGAGGAAAATGAAAAGCAACTCCATTTTCTATGGAGAACAACAACAAAAAGAGTTAACTGCCAGTGAGCAGGAAAATGCACAAGCATTAGAAGTGGCATAACAGCCCGCTCACACTTTAATGGATGGGTAGATTGCTGCTCCATTAATGAACGAAAAAAATCCTGCTCAGTAGCATAAAGCAGATTTGATCTCTCAGTTCACATTTCATGCTTGCAGCTGGAGACAGTGTTACTGTCTGACAACCTTCTCAAATGTGCAGGATGTGTTCAGCTGGTGAGGACAAAGAACTCTCTATGAGCACTTTCAATTACAGCAGATATGACCAAACACAGGCATCACATGGCAGTTTCTTGGTATTTGATGTTCCCAGCCCTTGGCCAAATGAAATACATTTAACATGAGATTTGTCTCTTAAAAGCTGTTGCCCCAAGTGAGCAGTGTGTGATGGTCTTGGGGGCCACCCAAATCTTGGACAATCACATGAGCCTCTTTGTCACTCTGTCACCAGTCAACACTGCCACTGCTGAACACCACTGCAGACATCTTCAAAGAATCTCTGCAACCACAGCCCTGGAGAATACAAGGCTTCAGCTGAGTACCAGCTCTCTAGGAAATCCCCACAGCTGCCTTGTCCAGCTTTCAATCCTGATGTAATGGCTAAAATACCAGGAACTGGCTCAGTTTCCAGCTTATCTCACAAGACCATTGTATCTATGGGCGTGCAGTGTGCAGCTTTGAGTCAAAATACACCACGCCTTGCCCTCCCTCCCCTGCAATAATGGACTTATAAAGGATGCCATCCCATGCTGCCCCTGGTACGAAAGACTTTACAATGGACTATTCATCAAGCAATCTTTTTTCCTGCTTTTACTCAATTATTAAAGCCTGTGACTTACACAACTGCACTGCACAGGCTTCCAGTGCCACTTGTTACCCCTCTAACCACTTCAGTTAATCATTCTTTTGTGCTGATTCCTCTCTCCTCCAAATTATCTGGGAATATTCCACATGCATATCGAATACTTTTAGAGAAAAAGGCAAGAAATGTGCTAGATGTAAGTTTTGTACAGATAATTGTCAAATTAGGGAAGATATTGCATTAGTGTAATAGGATGGACCTTTAATAAACTTGAGTTTTCACACACAACTCACAACTCTCTGGGGCTGAGACAAGTAAAATGAGACTCCCTCAGAGTTATCTTCTGATTATGCAGCTCCTGAGAATCTGTGATTTGAGTCCCTCGAGTCAAGTTATTCCAGTGGGTGTGCAAACCAGTCAGACAGAGAACCAAATGCTACTTTGATTGAACAAAGTAAATAACATCAGTAGTTTGAGTCTAACAAGATGACTCTTGCAACAGTTTGATGAGAGATAACAATTTTAAAGAACATACAAAGTGACAGTCATAACAAAATCACACAGAATAGGAATTTCTCTGTATTGAGATTTAACCTTCTGCCTAAGCTCCTTCACCAAAAAAAAGGGTAAATAATCCTCTTTAAGAAGCCTTTAAATTACACACCAATCAGTACCTACAAACACTAACAGAGCTACTAAAAAAGGCAAGATCAGATTCATCTGGATTAAATGCTGTCTGAAGCAAAGTAAGATAAGCTTGAAAGCTCTAACAGAATATTGAATGCAATTCCACAGTGCTCCACATTGCTTTCTCCACCTGCTTTATGGCAGGGATCAATTCCTTACATGCTCTGATAAAAAGAAACCACAAACCAAACAAACCCAAGAAAATACCAAACAACAACAAAAAAAATCCCCACCACAACAAAAAAAAAAAATCCATGGCAAGTAAAATTCTACTTAAAAAATTCAGAACTGTGCCTGAAAAAAAGCCCACCCCAAAACACAAAGACAACTTTAAGTAAAACTGGTCTTCTAATACCAATTTTTATTCAAGATGGACTGAAAATAAATACTTACTATTACTTGACTCACCCTGAAAACAGAAAAAATATTCTTCTTTGTCAGTATTAACTATTTTAAAATGAGCTGCTCCAGCTTATTTCAAGTACACATTATTTTGAAGGCAACAGAGAATGTACTCGTCATTTTTATGTGTGTGCATCCATACACAAATATTGTATATATAAACCATGTATATACATGTTTTGCTGCCACCTTGTGAGCAGTCTCTGAATAGGGAAGTTCAGTTCACTCAATTCTGCCACCTTTACTCACATTTAGCTCAATTGACTTTAATATAGGTACTTTTTAAATGGGGACTCAATGTGACAAAGGATGGCTAAATCAAGTGCTTAGCGCAGAAAAATTTTAAAGGCTGAATAAAACAGCTGAGTCTTCCACAATTTCCATACACTTTTGTGTCACAGTTTATTGCCACAACTATTACGGAAAATATAACTAAATTCTTTCTGATAAAAATATTGCAGCTTTGCATCCAAGTTGTATGGCTGTCTTCAAAACAGAATAAGCTGGTGTCTGTGAAAAGAATAAAAGATTAAATACATCTACTGAAGTGTTTTGCTTGAACCAGATTGTGATAAAGAATAGTAAGCACTATTAAAAAAAATCAAAATAAAAACACACACACGCCAAGAAAACCAACCCCACCTGTATTTGCAGTCTAATCTATCCTAGAGAAAACTAAATTAAAATCTATCAACTTCAGAATATTTCTATTTCTCCACAAATGTAAGTCAAGAGAAAAAAATAGGAGAGAAGTCACACATTCCCCATAGAATATCCAAGGGAGCAAAGAATTTAGTTCAGTATTTCACACTTCCTAATAAGATGATGCTTCCAGTTCCCAGCAATGTATGGATAGCACTTATTAGCCTTATCTTCAAAAATACTTAATTTAAAGTGAAATTAAAAGAAAATCGAAAAATTTGCAGAGGACACCTCTTAGGAAAAAAATCAAAACACTTTAACACTTGACATGAATTTCAACGGATTCAGTTCTGGTCTGGAGAAATGAAAGTTACAACATGCAGGATATTCTTATATGTATCTTTGGGAAAGAGCATCAAGACTTATTTTCTGCTTCTCAAATAACTACATCCCAATCTTTAAGTAAGGAAGGTAAGAGCAGCACATCTACATCCTCACTGACAGCATCAGTTAGTCAACATTCAACTCACAGCTTCTGCATCGTGCTCAAGCCCAATGTCGTGGTGCTCCTGCTCCTCATCCCGGAATTGCTTTATTACCTGTAAAAACAGTAGTCACTGAGCTTACCTTGCAGAGAAATCAAGGCAGCCAGTACACAAAACTAGATGTTGTTGTCCATTGTGTGCACCATGGCAAGCCAGGGTCTCTCAAAAACTTCTCAAAGATCTGAATCTCCAATTCAGCAAAAAAGGGAATTGTTTACAGCATTCCCCTAACCTGAAGTTCTTCTAGTGATCTCTAAAGAAGTCTTTAAGTTCAAGCTGCTGTTTAATTAATACATCACTATCTTTTCCACTGTTTCAAAAAAACTTATAATAGTAACTTTTAACACTGGCTAGTTTCACATCCCCACGTTATTCTGACAATTTGAATACAGGGATTAAGGTCTCTGCCTTGCCAATCAGTAAGGGTGTTCCCCTATAAACTAACCAGGTTTTTGTCCATTCTAGCATACTCTAAAGAACAACTGTTTGTCTTCTAATTTTTCAGCTGGGACAAAAAGGTTTAGAGGATTTTCTCCTGAGATGCTTGCAGATGATCAGGACTGCTTAATGAAAAGCTCAGCATTTACAGACACCTGGGCACTGTCCCTGCATTGCTGGGTTTGCTGCAGGTTTGCATTGCTTTTGGTGTCCTCGCTAGTTCTCCTCATATGGGCACTGTGAATGAACTCACTGCCTGGATTTTTCTCTTTGTTTTGTGCCATCTCTATATATTTCATTTTATCATTATCTTTAGGGGTGGTATTTCCCTGGTGCATCTCAGCACAACCGGTTACTTCAGATACAATTTCTGCAGCAACAGGATACATTGGAATATTCAGGTTTTGCTACATGTTACAGTGTGCACAATTGAACATACTGGTAGCCAGCAAGGCTGGAAATGAACCCATTCCAAGTGCTGCCTGTGGAAACAGCTCAATCTCCCATAACCACCTTACAGGACTGTGTCCCAATTTGATACCTAAAATGCTTGGGAAAATATTTTCTCATAGAACTGACAACATCAGCTCCTTACACCCTGTGAGAGCATCCAGGACTAGAACATGAAGAGGGTGCTGGCGGGCAGCAGTGCCAGGAGGGCAAACCTCATCCTGGGGTGTATCAAACACAGCATGGGCAGAAGAGGGGGTCATCTGGAGCTCATCCTGAGCACTGTGTGTAGCTCTGGGCTCTACAGGTTACGGAGCATGTGAAGCTACTTGAATTCCTTCAGAGGAGGGCAACACAGCTACTGTGCAATCAGTATTTCCTCCTTTTGTTTCCCCTCTAGACCCTTCCTTTCAGTTAAAATTAATCAAACTTAAAGCATAATTCTCCGGCTTGAAAAGGAAACACGGCACTACTGAAAGCATGCTGAAGATAATCCAACATATGTTTTAATTTTGGTGCTTAATCAATTTAGTGCTGCTGAAGGAAAAAGCATCCTTCTACTTTAATGGTTCTGTTGGCTTCAGCCTTCTAAGTGGCAGAACAAAAAGATCCACTGTGAATTCTAAAAGCATATTATTTTTAAAAGACTAAGTCACATTGGATAATTCAATCAATTTGTTAAACTAAATACCTGCAATAGTTCTTTGTACTTTTCTGGATTCTCTTCTATTAAAGTTCGGATCTGGTTGTTGTAGTGCTCTGATATACTCTCTTCCACAGCCACTGTGCAAGCCATTGCCCCCTTCTTTCCCAGTAAAGCACTTCCAGCCCCTGGGATTGGGGTACCAGACACATGAATACAATGAAATCTGAAGCAAAACAAATAATTTAACACAACTGAAGATTTCACAAAACAACAATAATAGTAATTATACAAACTCACCTAAAACAAAACCTGCTACGTTCCAGAAAGGCAATAAAACAGTAGGTCGAACTCTATGTGCAACCATGAGCTCATTGAACTTTTTCAGGTGGGCTTTTTCTTGATTCCACATTTGCTGCAAAAGAGCCATTTCACAGAGAAGCACAAACCCGCAAGAGAGAAATATTTCCAGTAAAACTAACAAAATCCAAAACAGCTCAGGCCACATATGCTGTGATAGCTGAAGCAATACTGTAACACGGTAACATCACGGAGAAGAAATGGTGCAGAAATGGAGCAGATCGTTATAAAAAGGGCAGACGGGGATAGTTATAAGAAAGTAACATAAAAACATTTGCAAAATAGGACAACACTGCAACATTGGTAACTCCCTTACCAAGTACTCCCACCACTCTTTATAAACCCGCACGCTTGGAAATGCTGAGGAAAAAAATAGGCAATAATCTTGCCATGAAGGCTATGATCTTCACCGTCACCCGGCGGCTGTTAATCACAGGCTAATTACACAGGACCGCGGGGATGCTCCTAAGCGCGCTCACCTGGATGACGGGCCCCACGCTGGACCTGCCCAGCACGGCCATCTGCCCCGCGTAGATGCGGTTGGCCCCGTACTCCCCGGCGTGGTCCACGCGGATGATGCGGTCAATGACGGGCTTGTCGGTGCCCTCCTGTGCCACCCTGTGCGTGCTGCACGGCCTGAGGGGAGCCCCTCCGCCGGCCGCGGGCCGCGCACCTGCCGGGGACACAAAGGTGACAGGTGGGCGGGGGGACGCTGCCACCCGCGGAGCCGAGCGGCCTGAGGAGCGGGGCAGGGAGCGGGGCCGAGCCCGTACCCGGCCTGCAGCCAAAGGGCGGGCGCTGCCACAGCGAGCACCGCAGAGCCGCGGCCGCCGCCATCGCGGTGAGCGCCGCGTCATCACCGCGCGCCGCCCTCCCGCCCCCTCGCCATTCCGATTGGCCCCGCGCCGCCGGTGCCGATCGAAGCCGTCAATCAAAGCGCGGCTGTCAATCAAAGCCCGCGTCCCGGTTGCCATGGGAACGAGGGGCGGCCCCTGGCGGGCGGGCGGGAGCGCTGAGGGCGGCCCCTCACAGCCACAGCGGCAGAGCAGCGACAGGCGGTATCGTAACAAAAATAGCGTTTATTGCACGTCCGTTTCTTCACAATGAGCACAGAAAACATGCCAAAACATTATATAGAAAGGATAGGGTCTCACATTAACTAAGAGCGGACTAATGCGGATTTCAAACAATAAACGCAGTTTTGTACAGAAAATTCTTAAGCACAATCTTTAAATAAAGGACTGGGTTAGTAGCCTGTAGGGACGCACGGTTCTCTGAGACACATGGCCCCGACAGGTCACGTAAGAGAGAGGAAATGTGAAATTAAGGAGTACTGACACACAGTATTGCCAACCAATAATTTAACTCTGAAATATTCACATTTTAGAACACTAGAACAGTAGTCAAGATGTTCGTAAAAGAATAAAACACAAATAATAATTACTTAAAACATTTTAAAAAAGAAAAAAAAAAAGGGCCCCTCCACAGCAGCAAGGCTGGTGCCCCAGCAGTGCTGTGCCTGCTCGCTTCTTCCTGCCCCGAGCGTTTATTCAGAGCTTTTTTGTCAGCTTCTTTCCTCTGAACCATTTTGTGACCAGTTATCCAGTGTTCAACTGCTCTTGCTGTTTCAGAGCAGCATAAATAGCAAACCCTCACCTCTAAAAATATTTAGAAAACTGATTTCAAACCCATGCTGTATCTTCTTTTCCTATGCACTATTTCAAAATACTTCCATACATACTTCTTTTTAAAATCCAAAGCAAATGAAAGGCATTGAAAACATGTAAAACCATACCTTTGCCCTCTCTCATGACTCTTATAGCATAATATGTAAAAACAGTACAAAAGAGTTTCAGTTCTGATCGCATTTTACCCAAACTCCCTGAAAAATTAGGGATGTAACAAATCCCAACAACCCTGAAGCTGTAGCAGCATTAAAGTATCCTTTTTTGAACAGCTCTAACACAGTATAAAACAGCCGAATTTCAAGTTTTAGAAACCTTAGGCCCAACTAGCTTAATCAAGACTCAGACCACAAGCACCCATTACAGAGACCACAGTCTCAGGGTGCTAGTTAGCTGCTCAGTTTTTAGAAGCTGCAAATGCTTCTGCTGTTATCTTGTTGTTCTGGGAGTTTCAGGAAGTCAAGTTCTTTTGGCTTGCGTGGTTTTCAAGGATTCCTCTGAGCTTCTGTTATCTTTCTGATCAGGAACATCTTGTCACGACTCTCCTGGAAAGACAGAATAACAAGTACGCTTCACACAAACAGAGTTAATACAAGTCATCTACAACAGCTCATTTCTGCATTAGAAATACGTGCACTCACCACATTGTACTCCCCCAACACACTCTCAACTGCCTGAACAATTTCAAGTTTACAGTGGCCTTCATTTCATTTATCTCACCTCAGGTCACACATTAACAGTTCTGAATTGAGCCTAGTAAAAACATCTCACACACCTCAAAATTTAAAACCACACTTCCAGGAAGTCAAACAAGAGCAAGCAAACAAAAATAAAAAGCACGGAAGAATTTTCAGAACTCCCAGCTGATTTGTGAACCCTTCAAAAAGCAGGAAGGCTTTTTCCTCACTCCTCAAAAATCTCCCCCCCGTAATGTTTTTCTGCACACATGTTGTTAAATGCCATATCTAAATGAAGCACATATTAAGAAATGGGCTATTTCATAAGAAAGTGAGAAGTCTGACTACTGAGGCTGAGTTCTGACTCCAGCAGTTTCAGATCACAGCACACGAATGCTGCCAAACCTGGCAGTGGTTATTGATGGCCACAAAGCAGCATTTCTGCACTGGCAGCCTTCTCCAAAGGGCTGATTAGAGGTGACTTGCTCCACTTTCAGTACCTGCTCAAGCAGTTCTGGGCCTACACTCAAGAACGAGACCAGAAAAGATGCAGTAGAAATACAGGCCTGGAGGGAAGTGTAGGGAGTTGGGTGCCTGTTTGTGAGGGCAGAAAAGGAAACGGAAGTGGAGTTGTGCAAGGTGGTGGAAGAGACAGGAAAGACAGGATTCAGGTTTTTCATTGGCAGAAAAAAAACATGCAGATAAGTGGATTTCAACAAGGCAACAGATGAAAAACAGGGATACAGCTTCTCAGGGGCGTATCTCTTGCATGATATAACCAGCCCTTGTTGTAGTTGCAGCTAGTACCCAAAAAAATCAACTCCACTGAGAAATACCACAATGCTTTGGTTATTTTTCCTGGGTAATTTATAAAACATTCTTCACTGCCTGTAGCAAACATCAGTTCTCCAGTACCCAGGAGACTGTGAAAACCAGTATTCCTCTGCATGCCTCATTTCTGTACCCCTGAGGTTCTCTTTGTTGTGTCAGTAAAGTGTTGGGTCAGATCTTACCAAAACCAGTTGTTCTTTCAGCTGTTCAACCACTCGTTTGTGTGCTCGAGCCAAGGCAATACAATAGAACATAATGATGCTGTAAACAACAAACAAGAAGGGAGGACTTGAGATTTCCAGTGTAAGTAATAACAAGTTCAGTTCAGGAGAACACATAAACCTGTGCTACAAAAGGAAGGGCTAGCTGGAATCCAAAATAAGCTGCATGGTTTTACAAGCATAGAAGTTTTAGAAAGCATCAGGTAATAATGCTCCAAACTTTGCAAACAGTCTAGTTAAACAGAAATGTTAAAAACTCAATTTAAAATTAAGAAACCCTCCCCCCTTTTTATTGGAAGACTGACCAGACACTGGAACAGAGTGTTGTGGAGTCTCCATATCTTTGGAGATACTGAAATTCTAACTGGGTATGGTTCCTGCTCTACTCTACCATTTTGAATAGGAGAGTTGGGTTAGATCCTTTCTACAGGTGACATCCAACCTTAAAAATTCTATGATTCTACATTCAATTTCATCTTACAGAATGACTGTTTTGGGAATTTTATTTGTTTTTTTCAGACTAGGGTTTGTGGATAGCAGTTGTGATCACAGGGCTTACAGTACTAATTTGCAGAGGATTCACAGTTAACATTTTTGAGAAGGACACTGTTGAATATGGGGTGTGCAAGAGGAAATGGAACAAAGCTGATGAGTGTGAACACATGGGCAAAGACATAAGGGGTGAGGATTCATATGAGTTTTGATGCTTTTGACTGCAAATGGAAAATCTGGTCTAACAGATGCTTGGTATGAGTTCAGTAAGCAAGGAAATGAAGCTGCATAAATGAATCAAGTCTCCACAATACTTACCAAAGGATCACAAAAAAAGGCACTGCAAAGGCTTCTGATGCCATGCCAAAAAGGACGTGCTGCAGACCTGTTGGAAACTCAAGTATTGTATCTGGAATAACTTCCCACGAAGTGTTAAAATTCCTGAATGGCCCACATGCCTTGGAAGAGGGGATACTGTTAAAGATGCAGAATAGAAAGATGTTACACCAAAATGTAAAGATAAAATAATCCAGTACAAGCCCAGCACCAGTTTGGTAATGCAGTAAAAGTGTCCTATGTCTGCAAACCTGTAATTTTTGTTTATTTGACCTAAGTTATAAGTTTATATGTCATACCCTATATATTTTATTTCATTAATCATTCTAAAGTTGTGTGTCTGCTTTTACAGAACTGACAAACTTAGAACAAATGTGAACTTCACAGAACTTACAATTGTCACTTACCGTGCTATGCTGACTCCCACAGGGACAAAAGCCAAGAGGAGCCCAATCAACAGCACCACCAGGAAGAAAAAGTTGGAACTTGATGCCCTTATAGGCCTCGCTGCAGGTTTGCGTGTGTGTATCAAAACAATCTGAAGAGGGAAGGTGAGCAAAACTGTTATCAGTACATCTGTATAGACTCACATCCAAATATACTTCCCCCAGCAACTGAATTTTCCATTCTCAAACACGCCAACCAGCTACCACACAACCACCTCCTTTGATGTGCATGGGCTGAGAAGGGCTAAGACAAGATTGCTTTGCATTTTGGTGTAAGTAAGTCAATGTCTCCTAATTTGTGGAAGAATTTGATCCAAAGGACCTCACACATTGCACAGAGTCAATGGAGACAGCCATTTGCACTGCCGTTTGCTTTGTTCTGCCACATCTCCACTGGATACATCCCCTCTTGCAAGACCTGAAGTATCAGCAAGAATTGGATGCACAGAAGGAGCTGCGTGGTCACTGAGCAAAACTTCTGGTAGTCAGAAATCACATGAACATCCAACCCAGCTTGGATTTTCCATTTTGCTCCCAAATTTTTAGGAGTTTTGCAAAATTTTGTCCAAATTCGAAGCTGTGTTACTAGTAAATAAATTACTGCAGGAAAGTGTTATAAAGTAGCTTTGTTACATAAAAAGACAAATTATTTTTCTTTTTTTGTCTTTAAAAAAAAAAACTACAAATAATTTGAGAAGTAGTAATTGAAATGTGGCTTTGCTTGAGTTCAAAGCAAAATTCTACCTTCTGTTAAAAGCACAAAACCTTACTGAAAATGGAATAGTATCGGCTCATTCCATCCACTACATCCAGAGGTGGTTTTAGGGGTTTTTTGTTGGTTTTAGATCACCTGCCTATCTATATGCCTACATTACAAAAAACAGAGATGTACTCAGTCCTTTATCAACCACATGCCTTCATTACCTTTTTAACATAGAAGATGATGAAGTATTTTATAGTGGCTATTACAGGGAGAAGTGGTGAAAAGAAGGTTCCGATCCAGCAAATAGTCTGCCCATAAATGATTTCCAGGACATTGTCAGAAATTTCAAATTCCTTATGTCCAAACCACTGAATTAGCTTGCAAGAGCAATGAGTAACTAACAACCTAAAACCAAAGAATATTGTTAGTCCTAAATTGAAGT
>VYZR01051789.1:7692-23750 GCA_013400675.1 Oxylabes madagascariensis | reverse complement strand
GACAGTATCATGTTATGTTACTCCCTTCACAGAAATTTATGTTACATGGTGTTAAACCATGGGCTAAGCTTAATGTAACACGATGCATTAAAAACTGCACATCATGATTGCAATGTATGTCAGGACAATGAATTGCTATATCACATATCTCTTCATTTGTACGTAGGGGACCAATGGAAATAACTCGCAAAAGGATATATTCTCCTTTTGATGCACACACATAAATCCCTTTTTCTCTCACTACTTCCAGTTCTTCACCTAATGGTTGGTCTGAGCTAAGAAAAACTGCTTTTTAAAAAGCCTCAAGTTAGCTAGAAAAGGTTTGAGTTGCAGCTAAGCATTTGCTATGGGCACAGTTTAACCCTGAAAACTGTAGGAGAGGGCTGTTTTGTAACCTACGCTCTCCAGTAGTGTCATATTTGAGGAATCACCATTGCTGCCTTCTCTACCTAGGGTAAATTGCACTGTCACTATAACTTTGCTGAAAATGAGTAGGTTTCCATCTGATTTTATACCACCACTTCCCAGTGGGCTACTTCCTTTTCACAGAATCATAGTTGAAACCAGAATCCATCCCAGTGCTGTTTGGAAAAGGTACAAAGGCAGAAATGAGAAAGGACTTCACCCCTGACCCTTTTCAGCTTCTGCCTGGTATCTCCTTTCTCATTTACTTAGCTTCCCCATGTAACTGAGCCTTTCCTGTAAAAAAACCACAGCTCCCACTTGAATCACCATATTTAGTAGGTATCTTACAAACTGTGCAACAGCAATCCATTTTATCCTTGTCCAATTCCATACCTTGCTACTCGCCCTTGCTATCTGTGGTGTTGAAAAACTTTCTAAGTGTTTTGGGGGGATATTTGTGGAAGACAATTTTGACCAGGAATAATCACCTGATAAGGAAGTGGATCAAGAGATTTGCACTACAAGGAATACTGATACAATCTCATATGCTGACAGCCAGGGAAATTAATTCTTGTGCACTTAGATGGTGCCTAGCTGTGTGCTGGCAGCGGTACAGAGGCTAATTTTATCTAGTTAACATATATTAAAAATTAAGTAAACATGAATAACTTCTATTGAAAATCTGATCTCATTTTGTAGTGTCCTTTGGGGAGGCTGAATGAAATATCATTTTCCCACAAAAAAAAGATAAAATTTGAAGGCCAAATAATTTCCACATTTTGTTTGCTCATAAATGAAAATGAAAATTATAGTCAGACTGCACACATGGTTTTGATGGGTAAACAAAATAGTATAATAGCTCATTGAGCATTAACTTATTAAAATAGTAGTCTCAGTTCTCAGCTGAAGCACACGTGTATTTGGTCATGGGTTTTTCAAGCTGTCAAAACCAACTGTCAATGGACAGAGAAGGTGATGGAAACTGCCAGTGGGGCTTAGTGGACTAAACCATAGTGGCTCCACTTCCCTCTGCAGGGTTTGCTCTGACCTCAGCAGCACAGGTGGCACAATGTCTTAAATTTGAACTATACCAGGTGACAAATGTATTGGCTCCAAAGTTGAACTACTGGTATAACACAAAATAGCTTCACTGCAGAAAGTCCCCTATTAGAGCCAAGCAAATAAATTTGAAAGGGAGACAGGGATATGATTAGAATGCAGAATTAACAAGACTCAGTATTTGCACACCTTACAAACTGGTTTCTTATATGTAGTGTTTAATTGACAGACATATTCATTGGGAACTCTTGGTATAAAAGGGACTTGCAGCATACTGCAGTGCTTTTGAGTGTGTCTGCTCTTTTCTTAAAATAGCATACATATGGCCTTAACTTCTTAAGCTGGTCTTTCCCAGAAAAGTTGTGAGTTGTAGGTAGTGCTTTGCACCCTGGTGTGCTTGCTTGCAAGTATATCAGGCGCACTGTGAGCACTCCAGATTAAACATATACTACGTAATGGTTTATGTGTGCAGACATTTGAGCTCATCAGGCTGACTAGATGCTTCCATGAAATGGGAATGAGCAGTAATCACTATATGTGCTCTTATCCACAAGAAATAAAAAAAATCTAGATGGACTTTTTTTAGACAGAAGGCATAGTTAATTGGCAGTAACAATTACTCCAACTAAAGTAAATTTGTACAAAACATGTTATAAAGTGCCTTGACTAAACTACTGCTTTAGTGCCTAAACTACTGCTTATGTGGAGCCAAATGAAAGCTGGAATGACCAGGGGACACTGGTCAGAGAAGAGGAAATCATATTCACAGCAAGTGCAGCTTTATGTGTGAGCTGCTGGGAAGGTGCAATACAGGGGAAGAGGTAAAGATATGTTTAAGGGTCCCAAGTATGGAATGACTTGCTCTGTATGTCAGCATAGCTACAGCATGAGCAAATTATGTTTAGGCACCTGCCTCTACGCAACAGTGCTCCCATAATGACTAGGGCTAATAGATCTTCTGAAAAACCTTCAACCAGATGCAACACAAGCAGAATGCTGCCAAAAATCATTGAAGAATTGACAGTTTCTGTACCATCCAAAAGGTACAACAGGATTCACAGTCTTCGTAAAGGATTGTATTCAACTCCAGTGTAACATCATTAATTTGCATGGAAATGTATCTGTGATTGACTAGGCTAGAAATTGCTTCAAAGGAGTTCTGGAAAACAAACTCCCCTGCACACACCTTTATTTAAAAAGGAATGTCTGTCCTGGAAAGCATGATACGTACTTCCCTGGATATCCAGATATCCATACCCTTAGAAATAAAATTACTGGAGTTTTAAATGTCAATCAATAATTCTCAATTATTAATACAAGCATGTATTAATAACAAAGTACATCGTGCTTTCTGACACATTTTACAATGTACTCCATGATCCACCAACAATACCTTTTTCACATTATCATCATATATGCTTAAATATGAACACAGATTTGGTATATTTTCATCTATTTAGTTAAGTGAATTAGCTGTAAGAAAACAATTGCATTCTACTTCTAAAATTCAGTAGCTGAGCCTAAGCATGGTCAGTAATGCAAGATAATGTTTCAGGGCTAGAAATAAAATATTTTTAGCACTTGGAAAGAGGGGTTATTTTCTTAATATTGCTGCTTCTAGGCAATTTTTATTTTTGTACTGTTGTTTGTTTTTGGCCTTCTCACTTAATTGAACAATTTTGTCAAATATAGAAATGATATTGAAGATTATTGAAAAAAACTTCATGTGTAGGTGTATGGTGGTAATTCAGCTTTACTTGCAGACTTCTGTATTTTCAAAGAGTATGTTGCACAATTGGGTCGCCTTGGAATTTTTTAGAGAACAGCTTCAGCCCTAACATGACTTGATACAGCATTCTAAAGACAGAATAGTAAGATTTGAGTTTATGGCAAAGTAAAGGGCTGCATTTTCCTTTGTCTCTGCCAGAATGCTGCCCCCCTTCCCTCACCCCCTGCATGGCTGATGGCAGATTTGTATATCAAATACACAATACATCTTTGAACTTGTCTCCAGATCACAGTTGCTCATGGCATTAAGCAGTGTTGATTTTGAGACCTGCATCTCCCTCCAGCAAGAGCCTGCTAAGTGAAGGCTGTGTGTTCCAGGTTTCCTGGGAAGGCTTGCTGGGCTGTGTAAGAGGGGTCATTTCCATCCTCCTCTGCAGATAACACACAACTCTGTGGACTTGAGCAGTCTTGGCCTTCCTTACACCATGTCTGAAAGGGGCCTGGTGGTGCCAGCCACTTTGCCACAGCTGCTGACTAATGACCTGCAACTGTCATGTCACCAGAACCAACACGACTTCCTTCCTTGCAGCCAGCTTTTCTCAAGAGATGTTGGTCACTGGCAATGCCAAAGGTCAGGGCAAGCCACCAACACAGGACAAAAGGATGTGGGGGAAAAAAATCCTCTGCAGACCTTCCTGAACTGCACTTCACTGAAAATGTATTTGCCTTTATTTGTTCATTGGAGCTATTTTTTTTCCTTTCTTGTTGATTTAAATACTCATTCAGGTAAAATTCTTTCAAACACAGACCCTAGGGGCTGGTTTTTATCCAGTAATGTATACCCTTAAGTGGTTAGCCTCTACTAAGTATAACCATAAAAGAAAACAGCCCTTGAACCAGCAGTCGATTTTAACTATTGGACTGAGCTGCCAGTGCTAATCTTCCCTCTCTATAGCTTTTACCAACCATCAGACACTAAGGGGACAGACAGGTTCTTTCAGAGATCCTTGGCCGAACTATGGCAACACTAAGTTGTAGTGTTTAACACTTAGTTTAACCATTATACAATAACTTAGCAATTAAAGCTTTATTTTTCCTTAGCAGGATTTCATTATTAGTATAGCACATAATTTATTATGAGATTAACACCAGATTTCTATGAACAGAATTACTCACAGAACAGGTCAGGTTGGAAGGGACCACAGTCGGTCATCTGCTCCAAGCTCCCCTGCTCAAGAGGGTCATCCTACACCACACGGCACAGGATTGTGTCCTGGCAGTTCCTGAGTATCCCAGTGAGGGAGACTCCACACCCTCTCTGGTCAGTCTGCTCCAGGGCTCAGTCACCCCCACAGTAAAGTTCTTCCTCATGTTCAGGTGGAATTTCCTGTGCATCAGGGTCTGCCCACTGCCTCTTGTTCTGTTGCTCAGCACCACTAGGAAGAGCCTGGATCCATCATCTTGACACCCTCCTTTTAGACACTTACAGACCTTTATGGGGTCTCCTCTCAGTTGTCTCTGGTCAAATCAGTGCAGTGCAATCTCTAAGTAGTAAAACATACAATTAATAATACAATTTCATTTATGATTCCTGTTCACATGGACCCTGCGCAGATTGGGTTGGATCACAGCACACTGTTTACAGTATTGATATAACAATCATAATCTGTACTTCAAAATCATATAAAAGAACATAAGCCACTCCCTCAATCCTCAGAGGAGGCAGATGGAGGCAGAGGTGTCCCTGGCCATGGGGATGTCCCAGGTCTCTGACCAGTGACAGCTCTGGTCTGAGTTGCTCCTCAGGACCGGTGAAAGGTGGGACTAGAGAGGCTGCTCTGGGGCTGCAGGCAAGCAGGCAGGGCTGTGGGGCTGCAGGCAGTGCAGGCAAGCAGGGCTGTGGGGCTGCAGGCAGTGCAGGCAGTGCTATGGGGCTGCAGGCAGTGCAGGCAGGCAGGGCTGTGGGGCTGCAGGCAGACACTGAAGGCAGGCAGTGCTGTGAGGGCTGCAGGCCCTGCAGGCAGGCACTGCTCTGGGGTCTGCAGCTTCCCAGTGCTGCAACAGCGTCATCCACAGCACTGGGCTGGCCGGGTGTTGGGACACGTAGGCGGGCAAGGAGTGCAGTAATCGGCCTGGTGCCGAGGAACCTTGAGGCCAGTGGAACGGGGAAAAGAAATCTGTTTGGTTTGTCTTCTTGGTGGACAAGGCTTTCAGGGCTTGATGATAGGGGGAGAGCGCACAAACACTGCACCAGAGAATGGCTGCTCGCCTTGTGAAATGGCGTTGATCATGCGGACCCCATTACCAGGGGTCGGGAGCGGGCGGTGCCGGTCACCCTCCAGCCCAACAACACCGGGTACCGCTCGGAGCCGCTCCTATCGCAGCACCGAGGGTGCGCTCCCACCTTTCCCCGGTGTGCAAGCAAACCCTCAGGGCGCCGGGCGGCTCCGGCAGGGCGGGCGCGCTGCGCTGCCCGGCCACCTCCACTGCGCCGGGGCGGGGGGGAAGGCGGGGGCTCCCGCCCGCTCCGGTGGTGCCGCCCGGCCCGGCGGCTCGGCGCATGCGCGGCGCGGAGCTGCGCAGTCACGGCGCCCGCCGCCATGGCCGACCCGCGCCTCCGGCAGATCAAGATCAAGACCGGCGTCGTAAGGCGGTGAGTGGCGTTCGGGGCATGGCCCGGCACGGCCGGGCCGAGGGGCCGCAGCGGGGATCCGTGCGGGGCCGGCCGTGCCGCGAGCGGGGCTGGCGGGCTGTGCCGGAGAGCGGCCCTGGCGCGGGCTTCCATCCCTCGCGTACGCCGTCGGGAACAGGCCAGGCTTTTCAGGGACACGGTTAAATGCGAGTTTTGTTCCCTTTTGTTAGTGCCTTTGGGAGTCGAGGGTGGTCACCCAGCCCCCTCGGTGTGCGGGGCTGCCTCGCCTCATACCTTGCCGAGGTGTGAAGCCTCAGATGGTTTGGTTTTTTTTAACCAAAGATGCTTTTGAATATTTCTGGTTCAGAAGTTGCGGAACCAGTGGCATCACAGAAGCCATTAGGTTGGAAAAGACCTCTGAGATCATCGAGTCCAACCTACGGCCAAACACCACCACCTTGTTACTTAGACCATAGCCCTCCAATCTTTCCTAAAACTGCTCCAGGAATGGGGACTCCACCACCTCCCTGGGTAGTCCTGGTAGATTCTTCACCAGAGTCTTGATCTTCCTTGGGTTTAAAAGAGTCGTATTGTTTGGTCATGGTGGGGTTTATTAAGGCTACAAAGACTCTGCTGACTCAGGCAGAGACAAGAATTAGTGTCTGTGCTGGATGAGGATGTTAAATAGTGTAGTTTCATGCAATCAGCTTTATGTTATGACTTGGCAAATTCCTGTCCATATGATAGGCGCATTTTCTCCTACTTGATTCACTTTGAAAGGTCGGACTTCAAAGACTAGAAAAGTTGTCACTGTTGATGTTAGCTGAAGGCACTTCAGAATTTCTCTGATCATAGGAGCAAACCACACAACTGTGCGTGTTTCAGAGCTAATGCAAAGAAAGGATGAAAACGTTTGGGTAAACAATACAAATGCAGTCAACAGGATTCAGCTTTTGGAGAATGTCCATGTGAATAAGCAAGTAAACTTGGCTTGAGTGTGTTGTGCAGTAGCAACAGTGTTTGTCCTACAGTAACTGCAGTTGCCCTGCAGCAGCTGGCATTCTCTAAGTGAAGGTAACTTTAAAAAAAAGGGGAGAAAAGGAATGTTATCTTAACTATGTGTGGGGACATGATACAGCGGCAGCTCCCAGTTCTGTGACAGCTGCACACAGATACAAGAAGAGGTAGGGCTCTGTCCCGTTCCTCCCTTCCTTCTCTAACCAGAGGCCTCGTTATGCATTCTGCATATAATTCAGGGGGCATACATGTGACTTGTGTCAGCTTGGGAACATTAACGTTATCCTCTTATTTTAAACTGGAACAACTCCATAGGTATTCTTTTCATGGTGCATGAGATGACTTGCCTAGAGGCTTACTAAACATTCTGTAAAGTGACTGACTTAGCACTTAGTTAATTTTCATTTGATTTTTTCCTGTTTTCAGTTTAGGAAAGCACATTGAATGTAGCATGTAATATTGCTCAGGCTTTAAGAAGATGTTAAAAAAAGTAGAGGTCAAGAACTGTTAGGATACAGAGAGCTTTTTAGACATTTCTTTTGACTTGTGTTAATCATCTTTCTGTAGCTTCTTTTTTTCATTAGTTACCTAACTTGTCACTTTTTTTCCACACTAAGAATGAAGCAGCTGTTCTGCTTTGGTTTTTTGGTTTATTTTTTTTTTTAAGCTGTAAGTCATACATCTTTGTGTACTTCTCTCAAGAGACTGTATTTTAGGTTGTAGGTAATTTACTTGCTTGCATATTTCTTACATTGCTGTGTATCAGTGAAAGAAATTTAAACTAGAAATAGGGAGATCTTTTGCTTTTTTGGCAAATCTCATAGCTAGGCTCTTGGTGATTTTATACTTTCAACAGTTTGTAATTCAAAAGAAGTAGATTTGATGAGCATGAGTAGTAATGTTTTCTGTATTTGTGGCTTATGTCCTAGCAAGCAATGCTTTTCATTTAATTGCTTCAAAATAGTTTTACTGTCAGTAAATTCAAACAACTACCCACTGGATAGTGAGAGAATTGACTTGGGGAAAAAAACCCTTCTAAAATACCTTATTTGCATTTCAGATTGGAAATAATTTTAAAAACCACTGCAAACAAAGTAAGTCAGGTTGCCTGAAAATAGCACTGACATTTGCCCATAGTTTCCATCTGATTAAGTGGAAGTGACACGAGTAGATTAGAATGAGACTAAGACAATTCACATTGCAATTGTGTTAGTTTAACTTTAACAATCTTTTAACATGCTTGTTTAAATGTGGCTGACATACCATAATTACAAATCTACAAGCCTTGATTATAGAATTTTACATCATGAACCTATGGGGAAAGTGTATTGATTTTTTGTGAAGCAATTCCTTTTTTTTTTTTAAATTTACTGTTCTAAAACTGTGGTATCTTCACAAGGTTGTTCTTTTGCCTGCTGCACTGGTGTTGATACTATTTTTTCTCTTTGTGAAATAGCATCATACTGCAAAGCAATTTACACTGATTCTCCCCCTCTCTCTAAGCACAGGAAGTTCTGCAAATTACATAAAATTGTTGATCTGATTTTAAATATAAATGTGAAAAATTCTCTTAAATTCTCTGATTTTGTGCAAGAGAAGTATGAAGAATGCAAAGATTCCTTTTGCTTGTTCATTGTATTGCTAATTCAAGCACAAAACCAGTTTGTGTTCTTGGTTACTTAAGAAATTTGCTATTTCTGGTGTGAGTCAGAAATTTTCTCCATCTTCTGTCCACCATATGAAGTATGGTTGCTTTCTTGCCTGTTGCCCATTAGCCATAGACCCTCATTGAGACTCACAGCACCAATGTATTAATAAGAAACTCAGGTATCTCTTTATTCTTGTTATAGTTAGGAAACTGTGTGCAACAACTGTTTGTTAGCTCAATTAATGGGAAGGGCTAGGATATCTTAGATTATTTGGGTATTGAGAAATGATCTGCAGAGCTCCTCAGCTACACTGAGTCAGCAAGATAAAAGTGATTTAATGTGTGTACACCACACATCTGAGAGATCAGGGATTCAAGAGTGTGCATATACAGAATGCTGTGTTGGATGCAAGCTGACTGCCAAAGCCAGTAACTCTAAAGGGTTAAATTACCCTTTTCAGATTGCAGATTGTGCATCTGTTGCCCATGGTTGTCACCAGCTCAGTCCTGGAGCCGTAAATTTGGGTTGAGTGTGAGCCAAGTGTGGTAACTGTGGTCCAGAGCTACTTAGGTACGTATTAAATACCTTTTGTAGTACTCCTGGCATCAGGATCGGATACATAAAGTCTTGAGTTGGCCCTGAGTTTGAAGACTGCTTAAAATGTCTGAGACTTACTTACATAGTCTCTTTCTCACATAAAAACCCCTATTTTATGTGGTCTGAGAAAAGAGTGCACCTGCATTTACGTATTGTCTGAGACATCTGTGACATACATAGTCACCAACCTAGATAATTAGTTGGAAGGTCTAGAAACAACTCTCCTTTCTTTTTGGAGGGTTTCCTGTTTTTCTGATTCTTTTCAATACAAGTTTTCTTTTAACAATAACAAACAGTACCCACACATTCCTTAAAAAGCTGTGACAAGAGCACAGTTGCAGCTGTGGAAATTGCATAGTGTGTTGGTTTGTTTGGTGTTTTTTTAAATGGGTTTGATTCCTCTTGTTATTATACCTTTAAAGCAGACCTTAATAATTCCTTTTGAGAAATATTTCACAAATTTAAATTAGTAATGATCAGATCTGTAAAAGATTGTCTCTCATATTCCTTCTTCCATCCCATTACCTCTTTAAAAAAAATCTGGTATCTCAGGTTTTTTGTGTTTACCATTATCTTCTGCCCCCTGAGGCAAAACTGTCTTCTGCATGTCGATGCTGACTATAATAATCTCTTAATGTTACCATTTTAACTGGCAAATTAAAAAACCCAAGCAGGTTTATGACCATAGGTGTTGTTAGTGATACAATATTAAGGAACAAAGCATTTTTTTTCCTTTTTTAAGATTTTCATTTGGGTGAGAATATGTGCAAAACTGTGGCTTTTAACCTTCAGTTATTTAAGCAGTCTTTCAGAAGTTTTGAGGTACCATAGTTCCAGTTCCTTGGTAGTACCAGTTTGGTGGCTTTATGCATCTGTGTAGTGCTTTTGTCTTTTTCTTCATGGCCTGGAGCCAAATATTCACCTATGTGGATTACACAGATACAAATAATTATTTTCTGTTGAATCAGAATGTGGATCCATGGGAAATGGATAGAAATACCATAGAAAAATGGTATTAAATTTATCATAGTGCTTTATATGCAGGAGATGAATTACAGTATGCTAACAACTATTATCCATCCTGACTTGACTTTAAGTATTACTGACTTATATGTATCATATAGGTGGAAATCTCATTCAAGGCCACAAGGTCCATTGTTTTTTCTTTTAACTGTAGTAAGTCTTTCTGATGCATTGTGAATTGCCTATGCACATAATATGACTGCAATTCTATTTAATTTTTCCCATTATTGTAGCGCTTGGAGTTACTCCCCGCTGGGAGGGGCCTAGAGGGGAGGAAGTAGATTCTGCTTTTTTCTCCAAAACAAAAAGTCTTGACTAAAGATGATGCCTTGGCTATAAAGAGAAAACGAAGTGAAGATCTTCGGCAAACCAAATTGTTTCCACATCAGAGGCTTCATTTCTTCTCTAAAACTGAAGTTCTTGGGCTCCTTAGCATTTACAACTTTCAGCAGAGGCAAGAACAAGTGAAGCTGTGAAGATTCAGAGAAGTGTCTAGTAACACAGATGATAAAAAATTTTTAACTTTACAAATAATTCTTAACTTGAAATAATTTTTTGACATAAAAATCATGTATCTGATTTTCATCTTTTTTACAGTAGTAATCCTTGAGAAAACCCAAGCTTGCAAAATTACCCTGAAATATCATGGTAAATGTAACAGTTCTGTAAGCTGTTAGACGCAGAAGGAGCCAAAAATTATGCATATACTTGTGTATTGTTACTTCTCAAGTCTTAAAAGAGAAAATTTATTTTTAGTGATGGTTTTGTCACTAGAAGAAGAAAATAAGTTCATAAACTTGGTATCCTGCCTAAATCAGAAAGTACGCACTCATGGCTAAGCAAACATGGCATTTTGTGTACTGGGTCAAGTACTGTATTTCTTTATCCTTCCTTGGCATTTCTGCTTGGGCCCTTTAGTCTGTAAAGTTTGCATTCTTATGTAGCCTTGGTGAGCCCAAGAGAGTGCGTAAGTAAAATTTGCAGATTAGAGACCTTGTATTTTAAGCTCTGCAGGTAGCTTAGCATATTGCCACTGTTAACTGCAGTTGCTGAATTACTTGTCCTATAATTACGCATAGTGTTAATACATTACACTATAAGAAAAATTACTATTATGCTATTAATATTAATGCTAATATTTACTATAGGAAATCTATTATACTGTAAGGAAAATAAAAAGCTGTACCTTGTACAGCTACATTACTATGGACTTCTAAGTTTGAACTAAGCATAGGTATCTCATTATCTAGTCAATAAATACAGTCACTCTGTGCTCTTAGGCTGAATCCATGGCATATTAGCATGTACAATGGTTAATGTTAACATTAGTTCTGAAGAGATGCATTGCTTTTCAATAGTAAGTTTGCTCAATAGCAAAACTGAGCAATTCCCCTTCCTTATCTTCAGAGCTCTGGTTGCTCAGTCCAGCCAGGAAAATGTTTCTTGTGTCGATTTTTCTAATACTGGAGAGATATTGGTGGCTTAAGCACACAGGTGCCATTCTGGATTATGCAGAATCTGAATTGTCACCAATTGTTGGCTGTTGGGGGAGCATTAGGAGTAGGAGCATGTGCTTGCTCTGTACCAGTTTTATTCTAGGCATCCATTAGTAGTTCCTGTCTGTGACTGTGGGAGAAGGTAGAATTTTTGTCTGTGTACAGAAGATCTTAATTTCTTGCATGTAGAAAACCCCCATTTTGCATAATTTTTTCATCTGTCAAACTTCAGATAAACTGCCCTTCTTATGACCGGAGAGGTAGATCTGTTTGCTGCTGGTAATGACGCAACTACAGGAGATGATAGCATTGATGTATATGGACTGGAGTAAGAATGTAGATGCCTTTGTGAAGTGAGAAAGCAGGGCAATTTGGGGCTCTTTCTGCAGCAGCCAGAAGTTAGAACAGCACTTGCAACTCTGCACCCTAAATAGACTGGGGGTGAAGTCCCTTGAGAAATCAAAGTGATCCTAAATACGGAGATCTCATTTCCCTCTCCCCTTCTCTGGTTCTCTGGTTTCTGATGCTAGTCAAACCTTTTGCTGAGCTCTCTCAAATCGCCTAACACAGAAGAAAAACTGTCATGTTGTTGTTATTTGTTTGGGCTTTGGTTTGTTTGGGGCTTGTTTGTTTTGTGGGGTGTTTTTTGTTGTTTTTTATTTGTGTGGGGGGGTGATTGTTGTTGTTTTCTTTGTTGGGGTTTTTTTGTTTTGTTCACTGTCTTAATTTCCTGCAGTTTTGGTATGGAGAGATCATTTGAACATTAGTGCTGGCAGAGGTGTGTGCTAGAGCCAGGGAGGGGAAGACCTCTGTTCACCAGTGGTCAGCTTTTTTACTATCTTGAACCATCTTGTGTTACTTTGCTCTTCAGGTTGGGGAGCTGAAGTGGGGGAGAGAGTGAGCAAAGGAAAATGGATTAGGAAGTAAATCATAATGACACAGAAAGGACTTTTTTTTTCTCCTACCTAAGATTGTGTCAAGCCCTTTGGGCTCTTTTCTGGGTTTAGTCTCCAGCTTTAAAATAACAAAACTGTTTCTTACAGAGAAAACAGAAATTGTGGAATTATTAAGTGTTAAGTGATGTGAAAGTCAAATGTGTAAAGAATTTTAAAAGGGCAGCAGCCATAGCTAGGAGCTGAGGTCTCGTCTGTAGAAACATTCATGGTTTAGTTTTGTTCTTCAATGATAAAAAGTCCTTGGCTTGATTTCTAGAGGCAGGTATACCACCAGAAATGTCACTTTATTTGTTTCTTTAGATTCTTTCCCTTGTAGTTAACTACTGACTGGCAATAGAAGCAAGGTGTAGAACAACTGGATCTTATGTTTCTACTTTTTCATTGTGAAAGACTGGGAGTTTCTAGTGAAATACTCTTATTCTGTTTGGGTTATTTTTATCTGTTGTTTCTAGGGGTATAGACCTCTTCTCCAGGGTTCATGAAAAATAACTAAGGAAAGCAAGCTTGTTGTCAGTAGATTTAAGTCAAGTATGTTCAACTGAGCCTTCAGTTGAACATTTCTGTATAGCTGAAAAGAGCTAATATAAATGGAGACTTGAAGAATGAGAATAAGCTAATACTTACTATATGCAGTTGATTGTCAGTTTTTGCTTCTTAAACATTTGGTGTTAGAAAGGAAAGGAAGGACTTGAGAATTTTTGGTTCATAGATGTATTTTTAAGGGGAGAAAACAAAAATTTAGTCACTAGGTGATACCATAATTATTTGCCACGTGCCTCAAATCAAAAGCTCTCGTATCCTTCATGATAGCTTGTGGAACTGCTAGCACTTGCTAGAAAGCAGAATGGTATGTATAGACTGCAATAAAATATACTGGAAAAATGAAACTTCTTTACAGATCTTGTGGTTTTTTAACATCTGACCCAACTGCAAAATATTTTATACAATTATTTTAATTGTGACTCTTTGTTCTAGTATTTAGATAACTTACTCTTCACAGAAATGATTATTTTTTTTAAAAAAATCATTACTGTCTTAAAATTTGAGGCCTTATTTTGAAACTCCAGGATAAAAGAGGAAGAGTGAAGTATAAAAAAAACTCTAATGTCCTAAGGAAATACTGCAGCTGTGTAGAGAATAAAAAGAACGAATCTACGTTGGCTTTGAATGTCTGAATGTGACATGGTGCAATAAGAATTTGAATGTTTAGATATTTTGTAGACATGTTGGGTAAAACTGGACTTGGGCAGGTTTCTCTGTCCGCTTCTCTAAGACTTTCCTGCATTTTCAGGACAGATCAACCTTACAGGTACACTGTATATTATAAAATTATAGTNTGTTGTCAGTAGATTTAAGTCAAGTATGTTCAACTGAGCCTTCAGTTGAACATTTCTGTATAGCTGAAAAGAGCTAATATAAATGGAGACTTGAAGAATGAGAATAAGCTAATACTTACTATATGCAGTTGATTGTCAGTTTTTGCTTCTTAAACATTTGGTGTTAGAAAGGAAAGGAAGGACTTGAGAATTTTTGGTTCATAGATGTATTTTTAAGGGGAGAAAACAAAAATTTAGTCACTAGGTGATACCATAATTATTTGCCACGTGCCTCAAATCAAAAGCTCTCGTATCCTTCATGATAGCTTGTGGAACTGCTAGCACTTGCTAGAAAGCAGAATGGTATGTATAGACTGCAATAAAATATACTGGAAAAATGAAACTTCTTTACAGATCTTGTGGTTTTTTAACATCTGACCCAACTGCAAAATATTTTATACAATTATTTTAATTGTGACTCTTTGTTCTAGTATTTAGATAACTTACTCTTCACAGAAATGATTATTTTTTTTAAAAAAATCATTACTGTCTTAAAATTTGAGGCCTTATTTTGAAACTCCAGGATAAAAGAGGAAGAGTGAAGTATAAAAAAAACTCTAATGTCCTAAGGAAATACTGCAGCTGTGTAGAGAATAAAAAGAACGAATCTACGTTGGCTTTGAATGTCTGAATGTGACATGGTGCAATAAGAATTTGAATGTTTAGATATTTTGTAGACATGTTGGGTAAAACTGGACTTGGGCAGGTTTCTCTGTCCGCTTCTCTAAGACTTTCCTGCATTTTCAGGACAGATCAACCTTACAGGTACACTGTATATTATAAAATTATAGTCAGTGATTTGCAAATATAATTCAGAAAATGATGACTTAGGAATTTGTGGATGTTAGGTGTACAGTACCAAATCAAGCCTTTGTTTTATTAAGCTGTGATATGTTGAATTGAACATAAGAATATCTTTAAGCCTTCCAAATAGTATTTTTGTATAAGAATTTTTGGCACAAGAACGTGCACAGCACCATAATATCACACAGGTGTTGTGTTGGTTTTGCACAGCCTGGTTTTTGGTGGCGGGGGGGCCACAGAGGTGGCTTCTGTGAGAAGCTGCTGGAAGCTTCCACCACGTCTGGCAGAACCAATCCCTGGTGCCACTGAGGAGGGACGTGCTGCTGGCCAAGGCTGGGCCAATGAGAGATGTTGGTAACACCTCTATGATGACAGATTTAAGAAGAAATCAAAGCGAAAGTGGGCACCGTTTTTCCTAGTCAGAGAAGAGGAGGAAGTGAGAACGTGTGAGGGAAACAACGTGGAGATACCAAGGTCAGTGGCGAAGGAGGGCAGGAGCTGCTCCAGGCCCCAGAGCCAAGATTCCTCTGCAGGCCATGGTGATGACCATGGTGAAGCAGCTGTGCCGCTGCAGCCCTTGGGGATCCATGGGGGATGCAGAGATCCATGCACAGCCCATGGAGATCCATGGGGAATGCAGAGATCCACCCACAGCCCTTGGGGATCCATGGGGGATGCAGAGATCCATGCACAGCCTGTGGGGATCCATGGGGAATGCAGAGATCCATGCACAGCTCATGGGGAGGTGCCCATGCTGGAGCAGGGGGATGCCTGGAGGAGGAAGAGGAGGCTGTGGTCCTGTGGAAGACTCGATGGAGAGAGGGGGCCCTGCTTCCAGGCGGGAGCAGCCTGTCCTTGGAGGACTGCACCCCATGGAAGAGTGACCCACGCCGCAGCAGTTTTGGGAGGACTGTGTGCCCCTGGGAGGGACTCACACAGCAGCAGTTTTGGGAGGACTGTGTGCCCCTGGGAGGGACTCACACAGCAGCAGTTTTGGGAGGATTGCTGCTCCTGAGATTGGAACCATGCTGGGGAGGTTCACAGGGAACTGTCTCCCGTGGGAGGGACCCCATGGTCTCACAGGGGAAGGACTCCTGTCCTGGAGCAGCGGCAGAAAACCTCGGGTGAGGAACTGACCAAAACCCCCACGCCCTGTCCCCCTGTGCTGTTGGTGGGAAGGAGGGAGGGGTTTGGGAGGAAAAGGTGTTTTTTAAGGGCTTCTTTTAGTTGTCATTATCCTTTTCTGATTTTGTTAGCAATACACTCACTTTGTACCTCTAAGGTGAGCCTGGTTTGCCCTTGGAGTGTTTTCTCCT